>OZ025295.1:65051154-65312845 GCA_964019185.1 Maratus speculifer
CCAGTATTTATACTGTCTTTATGCATAATTAACATGAAAAATTTAACCCTAATTTAATTAAAAAATTTAATAATTATACATATATATATAAAGCTAAGCAGTTTAAATTGATAGAACCTTAACGTGGCGTTATTACCCAGGGTACCTTATATTGTTATATCTTTTCAATAATCGAGGTACGCTTCTTTCATAAACCAAACGCCACTTTTAAAATGATTTTAAACAATTGTCTCTAATAATAATAAATGATGAATTCACATACTTACTTATCCAAAAAACATATTTATATAAATCCCCCACTCAAAATATTAATTCTTAACAGATTTTTTAAAAAGGCTAAGTTAAAAGAACACCCTTAAAATCCATTCACAATTTCATTTTTTAAATTAATTGTTTAATTTAAACATTGAATTTATTTTCATTTAAATATTTAATCTCTTATTGAATTTCTCTAAAATTACATACATTTTTAAAACCTTTTTATGAGCAATAAATTAATAACAATTGAATTATTCTTCTGATATATATATATGTATTTTTAAAAAATGACATTCTTGCATGCTTTTATTAAATTCTCAACAGAAAAATAGACTGAGATTCATACGGAAATTGCGTTTTCTTCTATAGTGCTTTACAAACTAGTTTTCAATGCATGAGAAATACTTGGGGTAAACTTGATAAAGTTGCTTAGATTTCAAATTGAATTATTGACAGCTGGTGTTACATAGTATGAAAATTTAGTTTGGAGAATAAAAAGCTTATTATGAACAAAACATTTTGTTTTTGTGAAAGGAACGTTTTAAGCATTATGGTTATGTCACAAAGAATTTTGATAGTCTTTAGTGGTATTATTTATTTATACTTTTTTCTTGTCTGAATAACATTTTTGAACTTATTTGAAGTGGGCTTTAAACAAGATGTTTTTAATGCTTGTACTCCGCCGAGCATAAAAGTTCTGGAGATGGGGGGGGGGGGGGGCACAATGGACCATTTTTGTAAATTTTAGTTGTTTCCTGTTGTTTTTGTGTGTGTCTGTGCGTCTATGCTACGAATAAAATACTTATTATTGCCAATCAAACACTACATCGTAAGCAGGTTAATCAGATTATACCTTTATGATCTAAGAATCATCATTACATTTACGATAAATCTTATGCTGTTTTCCAATGATCTGAAACAGTTGAAGAGCTCAGGTGATAAAAATAATAATAATATATGATAAATAAATAAACCTATATTATATAATTTTGAAAATTTTTTGTTGAAACGTTTATACAACTTGAATTTAGAAATTTTTAGATTTTAATTGCTTAAAAGGTGTAGAGCCAACACAGTCACAAAGTGTCCAATCCCGGAATCTAACTAGAACCATTGACTCTTCTGGCCAATATTACTAAACTACTTGCACTATGCCAAGCCAACTCTCCGCCTCCTGGTCCTGACTACTAGGCCTGAGCTCTGACACAAAAATGGCGACTGCCAAAAGCGTTTTTTTTTTTTTTTTTTTTTTTTTTTTTTTTTTTTTGTTAGCATGTGTACGGTTTTTTGAATTTTGATATCAATAATGTATGCAACATTTTTCCCGCTTCATTTTTCTGACAGAAGTCAACGAAATCTTTTATAAAATACTTTTATGTAAATTTAAGAAACTTTAAATAAAAAGAAAAAAATGCGTTTTTATCCGTTGCCATTTTTGTGTCAGCCCTCAGACCTAGTATTGAGGGGGCGGAGATCTAGGAATGAGTAAAAAGTATTAGGCTTGGCATCGTCCAGGCAGTTTACTAGAAAAGTATTAATGCGTATATCAATGACTCTGGTTCAATGCCAGGCTTCGAAATTTCCACTCTCTGTTGTCTCTACGACTTTTAAACAACTTAAATTTTAAAGTTCTATGATTAAAGATAATAAGGAGTTCTCTATCATATGTTAAATTACTATTATTAAAAAAAACTGATATTCACAAAAGTTTTAATTCATACAGGAGAAATATGTCAATAAAAAATTGTAATTTCACTTGATAAAAGAAGTTGTTCGAAATTTGCTTTGATAAACTTGTTTTTAGATAAATATATTTTTAAGCTTGTTTTTTGCTTCAAAAAAATTTTTTTTTTGAACCCAAAATGTGGATTGTGTTACTTACCATTTATATTATCTAGTACTCTATCTCTAATAATAACTAGTTTAATGTACAAATCCCAAAACTTTCATCTATCTCACACATGTTAAATGCATCGAAATTCGCTATATAACATTATCACAATTAAATGATAATATACTATCATGATGATGATTCTAATGGTATAAGTTCACTAAATTGCCTGCATTTATAAATTAGATGTAAGTGATACTAAATTCATATATAATTGAGGTTAAGAACAAAAACAGCGCAGAATTCACCTTGTTTACTGATTTGAAACGTAAAAATACATTTAACTGTGCATAAATTACTTAAAAGGTGCATAATAAAGCATATAAAAACTTAAAAATACATTTAAAGTACTTTAAAAAGTTCAGAACGTTTTCAACCGTCACATATGCGGTCTTCGTTAATGAGAAAAACCCTAAATGACAGTTGTTGCTGCTGGCATTCTCAGGCTCATCCGGAGCAGTTCATTTTACACCGAGGGGGGAGGTGAGGAAACGGAGCAAAAGGGGGATAGAATAAAAATACTTTAATTGATGAATTAGAGTACTTTAAATGTATTTTTCAGTTTTTATATGTTTTATTATGCCCCTTTAAAGTAATTTATGCACAGTTAAATGTATTTTTACATTTCAGATACAAAATTCGTTTTCTTGGACTTATGATTGTGTTACTTACTACTTTCATTATCTGTGAACTGCAGCTGCTACTTTGTCTTTAATAACTAGAGACTGACTGAAAATTCAGTTTCGTTGTGACTTTCAACCTAAAATCTGAGTTTCGCCGAAAATTCGTTCTTGGCAAAACTGTGCCTAAAAATTCAGTCGGACTGAAACTCGACTGAAACTGTCAGTATTCAAAAACCTCGTTTTTCCTTTGCGGAAATTTTCCTCGTCGATTTGAGCTGTATCCCTCAAATGAGACTATTTATTGCTACGAACTTCGTTGTTTATAATTATCAGTCATGACTGACTCAAGACGTGAATGCAAATTATAAAGCAAGCAATGCATAGATAACTAAACTTTTTCACGTGCTTATTAAAAGCTGTAGACATAATGGCAATAGAAAATTTTTAGTTTGAAACCGCAGAAGTGCTTCGAATACTCTTTGAGAAAATTCTAGTATAACAGATGATCTATTGCAAAAATTATTATTAAAGACTAGCGAGCTACGCCCGCTAGCTGGGCCACTTTTTCCAAACGAACCTCGGTATTAAGCAGTATATAATAAGCAAAAAAATTCATTTAATAAGCAAGACTTCGTGTTCGAATCCTCAAACACACAAAAAAAAAAAAAAAAAAAAAAAAAACTAAATTAAAGAGCCATGGTCCCGTTAAAAATATGTGATTTCGCAGTGTGGGCCATGTGCACTTGAAAAAAAAAGATTGTGGATCGGAGCTGTGGTCGCTTCGCGCCCATAGTCCCGTTAAAAATATTTGGTTTTGCACGGTGGGCACTACGGGCCCATAAGACATTTTTTCGTATTTTTTAGTTCATCAGAAGCAGATTTTTACGCAGATTCTGAATATGTAATCAGTTTTTTTCTACTTTAAAAAATGTCTGCATGATGGTTTAAGAAAAAAAGCGCAAAAAAAAAAAAAAAAAAAAAAACACAATTAGCGCCGGTAAAAAAAGCGATTTTCGGCTGTTTCTTCTTTTAGCCAAAGGGGAAAAGTTCAGGTTCTTCACCGCAAGGTGGCGCAGTGTTCTGCTTCGGAGCACCGTTTGGGAATTGAGATATTTTCCGTTCCGATTCCCAAGGGGTTTTTAATTCATAACTTTTTTAATTTTGGTCCCACGGTCTCGAAAATGCCCGAAATGACTTCCCCGGAATTTTTCCAATCGAAAGACACCTCTCGCGACTTCCAACTCGCCCGCGTTGCGAACTGTAATCGGCTTCAAGCAGACAGACAGACAGACAGACAGAGGCGCACGGATTTTATTAGTATAGACTAGCGAGCTACGCCCGCTAGCTGGGCCACTTTTTCCAAACGAACCTCGATATTAAGCAATATATAATAAACAAAAAAATTCATTTAATAAGCAAGTCTTGGTGTTCGAATCCTCAGCACAAAAAAAGTAAATTAAAGAGTTATGGTTGTTATGCGCCCACTATCCCGTTAAAATATGTGATTTCGCACAGTGGGCGGTACGGGCCCATCGTCCGAAGCCGGCCCACCGGCGCTACGCGCCATGGTCGCCATTGTCCCGTTAAAAATATTTGGTTTTGCACGGTTGGCGCTGCGCGTCCATAATACATTTTCTCGTATTTTTTGGATCATTAGAAGCAGACTTTTACGCAGATTCTGAATATGTAATCAGTTTTTTTCTACTTTAAAAACTGTCTGCATGATGGTTTAAGAAAAAACGCGCAAAAAAAGTTTGTTTATTAAAAACTGCAAAAGACTGCTATTAAAAAAAAATAAGTAATTTCATTAATATCACAAAGAACATAACTAACAAATAATTTTGGCAGCTCGTTTTCCGTTTGTACTAACAGAAATTAGTATTAATCGCGTAAATCTTAGGTTACACAATATTCGTGTATGCTACCAAAAAGAAAAAGTATGAAAATGAACTACAACGATTAATACTTACATACAGAATAAATATATGAATAGCCAGTTACATCTGAGATCCTCAAAATATTAATTAGCAACACTATTACGTCTTAGTGAACATATCTTGCTGTGCTTAAATAGTTGTACTTATTATATTAATTAAACAGTGTTTAATATTTTTTACCAATTACTTCTTTTTCTCTTATACATTCTTTGACAAATTGACGGGAGAAAAATAGGTTTTCGGCTGCTTCTTCTTTTAGCCAAAGGGGAAAAGTTTCTGTTCTTCACCGCTAGGTAGCGCAGTGTTCTGCCTCATAGCTCCGTTTGAGACCTGTTTGGGAAATAAGACGTTTTCCGTTCCGATTTCCGACCGGTTTTTAATTCATAACTTTTTTAATTTTGGTCCCATGGTCTCGAAAATGCCCGAAATGACTTTCCCGATATTTTTCGAATCGAAAGACACCTCTCGCGACTTCCAACTCGCCCGCGTTGCGAATTGTAATCGGCTTCAAGCAGACAGACAGACAGATGCGCACGGATTTTATTTGTATAGATAAATGGAGGTGTCTAACATAAAAGTAAAATATTTTTTTTATTAAATGAAATTTGTATAATTAGAAAATCTGTCTGTGCTTTGGTGAATTTATTACGTTTTATTCTACATGAAAATAAAAAATTTTCGATTTAAGGCACTCTTGAGCCATGTGTCCAATTAATTAATAATTATGTGTATTTAATAAATACATATAATTAATTAATAATTATGCATATTAAATAAATACGTGTAATTAATTAATAATTATGCATTATTAATTACTTTAATACAGTCAATCAAATTACTTGTACATTTGTTTGGACATTTTCGTTTTCGTTTCGGCCGAAAACCCGAACCTCGGAATTCGTT
Organism: Maratus speculifer; assembly: GCA_964019185.1. Classification (NCBI taxonomy): domain Eukaryota; kingdom Metazoa; phylum Arthropoda; class Arachnida; order Araneae; family Salticidae; genus Maratus; species Maratus speculifer. The sequence continues at coordinate 65,056,767 of OZ025295.1, forward strand.
TTTGGCCTTAAAAACCTGTTTTTTGTTGACCCTTACTAATAAGACGCCCGATGTGCCAATCAAATACAGGGTTATTACAAATGAATCATCGGGTTTTGATTCGTTACTACGTTCGAACCTTAGATCAGGAATGATGTTATGTTAGAAGTCAATGGTGCGAACGAAGAATCGTATATGTTTGTATGACAACTCAAACTATAGGGCGTTAAATTTAGTTTCGCGCTGCGCATATATTTTGCTGGTGATATTTGATAACTGAGCTCACATCATATCCAAAATGGCGACTAGACAGCAGAAAGCGTTTTGTGTACTAGAAATTTCAAAGTGTGAATTGCTTATAACCGTTCAGAGAGCGCTCCGGAAGGCGTACTAAAGCAAACCATCAACACAACAAAGCATTCTGCGCTGGTATCGACAGTTCAAAGAAATCGACCGAAACTTTTGTCTTTACAAAACTAATTGGTTGAAAATTCTAGCACAGAAAACATTTCCTGCTGTCCAGTCTCCATTTTGAATATAACGCTCGCGCATTACCCATGGCAACCACACGCGAATGACACATACGCAGCACAAAACTGTAGTTAAAGACTTTCGTTTGAATTGTCATGGAAACATGTACGTTTCCTAGTTCGCACGTAGTAACATATCAAAACCCGATGATTCTTTTGCAATAACCCTGTACTTCCTTCGATATTATACATTTTAATACTTCAAAATTGGCTATCGCACAGTAAAAATTAAATAACAATCTTTGCCCATCATGAGAATTCTAAAGGTATAGGTTCACTGAATTGTGTGCGTTTAAAAAGAAGATATAACTATCCAATTTTTCAAAGATACCATTGAACTTCTACAACCAAAATTCTGAACCCAAAAGACCATAAAAATGCCACCCTACGCCTACAACCAAGTCTAATAATATAATACCCTGTTCGCACTGAGAAAGTTAAGTCACTTAACTTAAAGTTTTTTGAAGCGGTCGTACCCGGAATCAAGATTCTCACTTGAGCAAGTTTTTGGAACTTACTTAACTTTTGATACTCTCTTAACAATGAGTTGAGCGGAAACGTGCCTTCTGAATATTTAATTTTTATTTCTGAATTTTAGAATATTTAATTCTGATTATTAAATTACTGGAGTTGAGTCCTACAAATAATTATAAACTATTTCAAGTTATTATTTGTTTATCCCAGTTGCTTAACACGTGTGTTTGTGGGGTCTTTTGTAATCAAAGGCCGAAAATGAAAAATGTTGAACCTGTTATTTCCTCCCGCAAAAGAAAGTTGGAAACATGAGGAAATTAATTTGTTAATTGAAATATGGCAGGATAATTGCTGAGTAAACAAAAACGAAGTTAGAAGTTGCAGTTACAAATTTCAGAACTTGTGCGTATGCCCAGATGTCATTTTGGCCCAGTTAAGTCACTTACAATGTTTAGTTAATGCGAACAGGTGAAGCCTAATTCCGGTATCCCGCTTCAAAAAATTTAAGTGACTTAAAGTTAAGTGACTCAACAATCTCAGTGCGAACAGGGTATTAGCATCTATTTACGTGGAAATGTAAGAAAATATAAAGTTTGGTTAAATCCTATACATTAGTTTTTAAGATATAGCTATCACGAGAATTGTAGAAAATGTAGCATAGAAGCACCACCTGTTATATCATTTACACGAAAGTATTATCAGCACTAACTTTTGTCTCAGTCTAACAGAATATATAGCTTGATGAAGTTATGTGGATTAGTTTTTGAGATATGGTTATCGCCAATATCGGTAAATGTAGCTCAGCAATGCCACTTATTGGGAGATTTAATATAAAAACTAATTGACAGAAAATTATGCCAACGTTCTGCAGTTTAGTGAAAATTCATACATTAGTTCTTGAGATACAACTATTGCGGAATTCGTGAAAAATGCAGCATAGCACTGGTACTTGTTGTGCGATTTATACCAAAAGCTAATCAACACTTAGATCAAGGTTTAACTGAATCTAAAGTTTTATTAAATTCCATGTCCTTGAGTACAAAATTTTTGTCACATACAAACAGAAATTACCTAAAAACAGTCAAATTGTGTTCAAAACATTCTAAAGCATACAAATCCACCGTAAACCAGAAGTTGAAAATTTGTAGGAGTACATACTTTTTTCGGTACTACTAGGTTATCCCGTGGACCAAAAAATTATCGCCAAACTATAAGATTAAATGCCAATAATGGATGATCGTGGATGTCACATTCAATGACATTAAATACGATTCGGGTGTTTAAAATGTCATTAATGATTTTTATTTTGACTTTTTATTAATATTTTTATTAATATTCTACTAATTATTTGTTTTTTCGTTATTTAAAAAAAATTATGTCCATATGTATAATTTGGCTATTAATTTGGCGATTTGTATAATTTGGCAAAATTGGTCGACGGGATAACAGAGTAGTACCCTTTTCTCTTATAAAGATAGAAGAAAAAATAATAATAATTCCCTAAATTCACAACCGATAACTTTATTTACGCAAATGTACACTTAGTGAGAATAAAGATTAATTCTTAACAAATTACGAAAAATGTTAAGCTAACAAAACATCCTTAAAATCAATTCACAATTTCATTTTAAAAATACCTTTTGATTTAAACCTTGAACATGTTTCATAAACATTCAACATATTCGCAGACATCCTCAGAAAAGTGTAATTTTTAAATCTGTTTGCCAGACAGATAAATTTATAAGAGCTAATTTATATCGCTAGAAAAATACAAATCAAAATCAATATTCTTGCGTGTTTCCGTGAAAGTCTTGATAGAAAAATAAACTGAGATTCATAGGAAAATGGCGTTTTGTGCAAATAATGCTTACAGGTTATTTTCCACGGTATTGGGAATATTTCGAAAAAACAAAAAAAATCAATAAAATTCCTTAAATTTCAAATTGAAATATCGGCAACTAGTATTACATTGCGAAATTTATTTTCGAGAGAATAAAACCTATGATAAGTGAAACAGACGGAAATGTTTATGAAATAAATACATTTTAATTTTGTCGATTGGATAGTAAATACTATATTCTTTTCAGGTTTTTTTTTTTTTTTTTTTTTTTTTTTTTTTTACTAACTTGTGAAATATATTTAACAAAAAAGAAAAATCATGTACCAGAAATAGATAATAAAAAAAAATAATAATAAAATTCCTTGTATTTCAAATTGAAATATCAGCAACTGGTATTACATTGCAAAATTTATTTTCGAGTGAATAAAACTTATGATAAGCGAAACAGACTGTTTTGTTTATGAAATGAAGGCTTTAATGCATAGTAAATACTATATATATTTTTTTGTTGTTGTTAAGAGTATTTTTATTCATTTAGACTTTTTTGGTTTACTAACTTCTGAAATAATTTTTAAAAAAATCATGTACCAGACATAGATTAAGAAAAAAATCAATAAAATTCCCCATATTTCAAATTGAAATATCGGCAATTGGTATTACATTGTAAAATTTATTTTCGAAAAAGAATAAAACCTACAATAGTTGATACAGACGGGTGTATTTATGAAATTAATGCATTAAAATTTTGTCGATTGAGTGGTAAACACAATATTCTTTTGTTGATAATATTTTTATTCATTTAGACTTTTTTGTATATATATATATATTACTTCTGAAATATATTAAACAAAGAAGAAAAATAATGTGCCAGACATAGATTGTAATAAAAAAAAAATCCATAAAGTTCCTTATATTTTAAATTAAAATATCAGTAACTGGTATTAGATTGCAAAATTTATTTTCGAGAGAATAAAACTTATGATAAGCGAAACAGACGGGTGTGTTTATGAAATTAATGCATTTTATTTTATTTTATTTTATTTATTTATTTATTTTGAGAAATACGTGTATGGAATGTTCACGTTTTTATAATTTAAAGTAGAGGAGAATTCTATTTCGTATTAGATGCGTTTTTACTTGCTTGTGAAGAGAAATTTCAATCAAATAATTTAGAAGAAAAAGAAATATTTTCCATGGAAAAAAAAAATCACAAATCGAAAGATAGAGAACTATAATTTATTATTATTATTATTGGTAATTTCAATAATCATTTAATTATTTATGATGTAGTTTTATTAAATACTATTATCTTAAGATTTTCGACAGGATTCTTTTATAGACAGGTTCCTTTTAGCACACGTTACCATTTTCAATAAATTATGAGTAAATTACAGTAAATTAGCGTTTATTCAATCATTTTTAATTTATTATTACATAACTATTATTTTCTCCGACAAGTTTCTATGTATTTTTATTAAAATTTCTCAGTTATTTTTGTTGTTATTGTTCTTTTCCTTTGTCTATTTATTATTTATTTATAATTATGTATTAATTATTTTCCGTTTTATACAATATTATATTATTAAAAAAGGAGCCCTTTAAGGAGTTTTCTCATGATTCAATTTTATCTGAATTTGGATGTATTGTTTAGTAATGAATACTAATTTAAAAATAAGTTGTAACACGCGCATTCCAAAGACTGTCACGCGTTACGTGACCTGAATTTTGCTAAATTAAAAATGTAGTTGTAATATTTTTCGTCTTAAAAAATCTGGCAACACTAGCTCTATTAAAAATGTTCTATTCTTAGTGATGTTCGAAAATTCGAAAAGTTGGTGGTGAACTGTGAATTCATGTCTTGTGTTGGTGGCGTGCGCCAGGAGAATTATGTAAAAAGTTTTATTTGTAAATAATGTGTGTGTGTCAGAGTTCTAAATGTAAGTGCTGTCTTTCAAGAAATAAAAAGTATTTAAAGAAGACTGTAGCCCCCGAGATATCTATATTAAGATAAGTAATGCTCTTCTTTCTTCTTCTAAATTTGTAAGACGAATTCTTACAAAATGGCTACCCAACCTGGAGCTCTTAACTGGAAATATTTTTAAAATGTTCTCACATCTTCTTAATTCTACAAATGTTTGATGCTTTTAATTGTGATATATTATCTACAAGTAAGCAAGAGGGAAAAAAATGGCTCGAAATCTTTCCAAATGTTCCACATCTTCATGAATCTTCTAAAGCTTGATATATACAGGGTGTCCGAAAAATCTGGAAACGGTCGAATAACTCGAGAAATACATATGAGGTTGAAAAACGAAAATATACTTGTTAAATATTTTTAAATAAGCTACTCAGTGATACCAAATTTGACCTTCACAACCGACCCCCTGGGGGTCAGAGGGTGTCCAACTTTGAAATCTTAAATTATAACCCCCATTTTTTATTGCAGATTCGGATTCTACGGACAACAATACGTAATTTTTGTATGTGATGTTTATTTAGAATCCTCGCTTATCACGGTGTAATTGAGAATATTAAATCGATACATATTTCGGTTTTCCCAACCAAGTTTTGCCTGATTGGCCAGAATTTTGACGGCAAATTCCTCGTCTTTTACAGGAATAGCGTTTCTTGAAAATCACCCGGGGCGATTATTTCGATAATGCTAAGCTGTTAAAAATTTGACCCATTTGCTTTAGCGTCACTCCACAGCTTTTATAGAATATCTCTTTTATGACCAATGAGAATGCTCATAACACAGTAAAGTAACCGTTTTCTATGAAAGCGGTGGAGTGACGCTACAGCAAATAATTTAAAAAAAACATACACCCACATCAGCCGTATTTAGTAAACCATTCGTTATTTAGAAACCATTTACTGGATAAAATAAAAATCCAAATAGAAAACTAAATTAATATATTTCAATGAATTTTTGTAGAGAAAAACATAAAAAAACCCTATACACTGTAAAAAATTTAACTCATTTGATACAGCGTCACTCCACCGCTTTTTTAGAAAACGGTTACTTTACTGTGTTATGGAGCATTCTCATTGGTCATAAAAGAGATATTCTATAAAAGCTGTGGAGTGATGCTACAGCAAATTGGTCAAATTTTTAACAGCGTAGCATTATCGAAATAATCGCCACGGGTGATTTTCAAGAAACGCTATAAAGCGAACGATAATTTATTATTTTTGTTAATTTCAATAGTCATTTAATTATTTATCATGCAGTTTTATTAATTACTATTCTCTTAAGATTACGGACAGAATACCATTATAGACAGTTTCCTTTTAGCACACGTTTCCATTTTCAGTAAATTATCGTTTTTTTTATTAAAACTATTCAATTGATTAGTGTTATTAGCTCACAGGCTATCATAGCCTGAGAGCTTATGTGCCCGTCCGTTCTGTATGTACGTTCGTATGTTCGTGCGTAACGCGATAACTCATGATAGAAATATCCGATCCACTTGAAATTTTGTATGTAGGTATATCCTGACAAGGCGCTTCCCTGATTAGTTTTTGGAGTTCATTCGATATGTATAAGAGGGGGAACAGGAGGCTCATGCCCCTCCCCTTAGTTGATATAAATGGGATTTTCATGCAGAATTAAGTTTTCGTTTAAAATTTAAATTAGGATCATTCTGATGAGGCGATTCCGTGACTGTTATTAGGTGTTCATCGAATAAGTATAAATAAGGGGAACATGGGTTCTAATGCCCCCCCCCCCTTAATTTATATAAATGGGTTTTTCAAGCAGAATTTTCAGATTTCGTTCAAATCTCTGAATAGTTTTGGAAGTTTAATGGTTAAGTATAAAAGAGGGGGATAACTCCTTTTAAATTATATAAATGCTAAATGGGTTTTTATTAGGAATTATCTCATTTGCTCTGAATTTTGGATATAGATTTTTTGTATGATAAAGCATGTCTTTGATAGTATAGGCGGTTCAATGATTAAGTATAAAAAAAGAGGAAAGGGGAGAGCTGTTTCCCCTTCTTAATTTTTTTTCGAACGGAATTAACCCTTGAAAATATAAGGCTTTAATGTACAATTAGTATTTGTAGCCTGTGAGCTCAATGCCATCAGTTTAACTGGGCAGTATTCTTTATTCGTTTGTTTTTAATTTATCATTACATAATTATTATTTTCCGTTTTAGACAAGTTTATGTTGCGCAAAGGTTCGTTGAAACAAGCTTTACTGTTTTTATTAAATAAACTATATTTCTATTAAGATTGCTCAATTATTTGTTGTTGTTGTTCTTTTTTTCATGTAATATTTACTTATTATTATTTGTTAATTATTCTCCGTTTTAGAAAATATTATACTGTAAAAAAGGTGCCTTTTGGGGATTTTCCCATAATCTGATTTTATCTGAATTTGGATATATTGTTCAGTAATGAAAATTAATTTAAAAATAAGTTTATAAAGTTTCTATTGGAATTTTCTCCAGGTTTCAGCATAAATTGCCTGATTTAAACTGTTTTATTAATATTTTTTGTCCCCCTTTTTTAGATATATTAATCAATACCGGTCTATCACTGTTGGAAAAATTGCCATAATTCATGATATTAATCACATTTTTATTAAGTGAAAAGAAAAATGATCGCAGAATCGGTTTTTTCAATGGATTTCATTTTTCTTTGTCGATATTCACAAGTCAATGTCGGATCCATTAATGTTGGAAAGACTGCCATAATAAACTACAATAAATATTTTTTTCAATAAAGCATTAAATTTATTACTCTTATTTACTTATTTTTGAGTCATGTTTCGAACATTAAGTAGTACTTTCCTAAATAATCGTTAAGAGAGATCCTTTCTTAAATGAAGAAACTTTTGTTTGAGAAATCCATGGATGGAATTTCCAGGTTTTTATAATTTAGAGTAGAGGAAAACTCTTTTTCGTGTTAGATGGTTTTTTTATCTATTTGTGAAGAGAAATTTCAATCAAATATCTTAGAAGAAAAAAGAAAAAGAAAAAAATGTTTTCAAAAAAAAAAAAAAATACGAATTGAGAGATAGAGAACGATAATTTATTATTATTGTTAATTTCAATAGTCATTTATTTATCGTGCAATTTCATAAATTATTATTCTGGATTAATTTATAACTCGATTATTCAATCGGTAAACGAATTATAACAGATCTAAATTTTCCAAGTGGGCGAAAAATGTCCGGGCCAGGATTCGAACCAAGGGTATATTGGTTGAAGCCGCCGATGCTCTTCCAACTTAGCCATTCCGGACGAATACTGAACGACCAATCTGTGGAGCTGATCCAAAGTATCAGATCAGATTGTGTGATCGTTGAGGTTATTTGAGTGAATGAGTCCTCTAGTATTTGTCCGGGATGGCTCAGTTGGAAGAGCATTGGCAGCTTCATCCCTGGTTCGAATCCTCAGGGGCGTTCCGACCAAGTGTGCAAAGTGTGCGGCACACACAGGCGCCGAAGCAGTAAAGGCGCCAAATGATTTCAGTTGAAAAGCAAATATTATTAAAAAAAATCTTTAATTTATTTATACTAAAATGTATTATATTTTCTTGGCATCTGAATTATCTTTTGTAGATTTACCTTATAGAAATTATTTATAAATATTCATTTCTTTCTTTAAAATTTTATTTTATTCTACTTATGTGTCCTCTAATAAATCATTTAGACAAGACCTGCCCAACTTTTATAAGCAGAGGGGCACCTCATATAGTTATAAATAATAAAAGACGCCACACAGCTGAAAATATGCAACACTATAATCTCACTGCGGTGGAAAAGCATAATATACAGTTTTATTACCGTAGGAGCTAAATTCCACTTGTTTTTTATTATTATTTATAAGAAACAATTGTCACTTTACTTCAGAATTTATCATAAATAAGAAGAAAATTACTATTCGGAAGTACTGTTAAAAGTTTCTCCTACAATATCAGTCCATGAATAGAGGTAGACTTATATGTTAGAAACGTCTTATATGATGCGCGTACATCTCACGCTGATAGCTATAAGTCCCCTATGATTCAGAAACTATTTTAAAATAATTTGCAACAATAGTTTAATTCAGAATAAATTTAAAATTAGATTTTAAGAGGACAGTCTATCGTCAAAAGTTTTGTAGATGAAGAAGCTATAGAAACCTTAATCACTGAATAACAACTTAATAGCATTAAATAATTAAAACTTATTTAAGGTCATCGATAAGTATTACAAGAAAATTATTTAAATATTTTTTACTTTTAAAAATACATCCCTTAAAATGGATTTTTAATCTTAAAAATAGTTAGTATAAGAGGATACATTCGAATAGATGCCAAGAAAACCTAAGGGCGCAATCGCGGCGTCCGCGGGGGACGCTTTGGAGAATCCTGAATGGAGAAACAATGTAAAACCAGAACTTGGGGGCTATGCACAGGGCCGTAGCTAAGGGGGTGCTATGGGCTCAGCTTCCCCTCAAACATTTTGAGCCTCCCAGGAAAAGATTCCAAAGTCACTAAATTGATTTCTATTCCAAAATTCAAATGAAATTCTGTTTTAAAATCTAATTAAGTTTTGAGGACCTTTCACAGGTTTTGCAAAAATACTAAATTGTAACTAAAATAAGTGTTTCAGCACTTGCTCATCCTATTTACACATATGAAGCCAACAAGTTGTTTAAGATTTCACTCGTTTTACACTCGAATTTTTCATCATCCTATTCTTTTCGTAGCATAAAATGAAACTATTACAACAATTTAATGAGAAACATAGTAACTGCAGAGTGAACATGTACCAATTTATCTTTCTGCGTCACAGAGAGAAAGAGAGAAAATATGACCACCCCCCTTTCACATTATTCACTTCTAGTTACGGCACTGGCTATGCATACATAACGTTATTACTTTAGGGGGAAGGGGGGGGGGAGAATCTAGCATATGATGTCGGAAGATATCTCTAGTGAGGGATGGGGTGTCTTGATATATTTATCATTTTTGAATGATCCAACCAAAATTTTCTCTTTCTGTTTCCTTTTTTTCTTTTTAATATGTTTTTTTTTTCATTTTACTTAAATTTGTTGGTTATATCAAAATAGTTTGCAATATATATATATCATCATCATCATCATCATCATCATCATCAACCGTTTTCGATCCACTGCTGGATGTAGGTCTCCCCCAGATTTTTCCAATGTTTTCTGTCTAATGCTTTCGTCATCCAATTTACACCAGCCACTTTTCTAATTTCGTCACTCCATCTTACTTGTGGTCGTCTTCTTGGTCGTATTACATCTCTAGGATACCACTGTAGTATATTTGTGCTCCATCTATTGTCTTGTCTTCTTGCAATGTGTCCAGCCCATTTCCATTTTAGCTGCTTAATTTTTTCAAGGATGTCAAAAACTTTTGTTTGATTTCTTATCCAGGTTATCCTCTTTCTGTCTCTTCTAGTTATGCCTAGCATACATCTTTCCATGCTTCTCTGTGCTGTTTGTAATCTTTGTATCATCCGTTTTGTTAGTGTCCATGTTTCTGCTCCGTAGGTTAATGCAGGTAAAATACATTGATTAAAAACTTTTCTTTTCAAACAAAGAGGCATATTACTCTTCAGAATAATACTGTTCTTCCCGAAAGCACTCCACCCATTTCTTATTCTTCTATTGATTTCATTCATGATACTATTATCTGATGATATTTCCTGTCCTAGGTACACATAACTTTGCACTTCTTTAATCTCAGTGTTCTTGTAGACAATTTTCTTTTTTGATGTAAATGAATTAAACATCACCTTAGTCTTTTCTAAATTTATTTTTAATCCCACATTGATGCTAGCTTCTGCAAGATCTTTTAGCATAATTTCCAATTCTTCAGGACTGTTACTGAAAATTACAATGTCGTCAGCGAAGCGGAGATGACTTAAAAATTCTCCATTTATTCTAATCCCTTTGTTTTCCCAATCCAGCTTCTTGAAGATATTTTCTAAGACAGCATTAAAAAGCTTGGGTGAAATGGTGTCTCCTTGTCTTACTCCTCTTCCGAGCTTGATCTTCGCTTTTCCTTTATCTAAACGGATGGTTGCTGTTGCTTTCTTGTAAATCTTCTTTATGATATTGATGTAAGGTTTGTCTATACCAATGTCCTCCAGAGAATCTACTACTGCTGATGTGTAGACGGAATCAAAAGCTTTTTCGTAATCAATAAAGGCAAGGCAGAGAGGTAAATTATATTCTTTATGCTTTTCTATGAGTTCCCTTACTGTTTGGATATGATCCATTGTGCTGAATCCACTTCGGAATCCTGCTTGTTCTCTAGGTTGAGCCGAGTCCAGAGCTGATTCAAGTCTTGTCGTTAAAACTTTGGTGAAAATTTTATAAATCACGGACAATAAGCTGATCGGACGGTAATTTTTAATGTTTTCCTTCTCTCCTTTCTTGTAAAGTAGTATCATCACAGCATTATTCCAATCTTCTGGTACATCTGACTTTTTGAGACATTTGGAAAATAGTAAAGATAGCCTTTTTGCAAATTCTTCTCCTGCTTCTTTGATAAGGTCAATTGTAATTCCATCTTCTCCAGGGCATTTACCTTTTTTCATAAATCTAATAGCTTGTAAAACTTCATCTGTCATCACTGGGATTATCTCTTCAGTTTCTGTTAAGATTTCTCGTTGATCGTGTACATTGATATCCCTCTGATCTTCACATTTATATAGATCATTATAGAATTTCTCAACAATGTGTACTATTTCGTTGCTGATTTTGGTGATTGTTCCATCTGCTCTCTTCAGTGCAAAAATGCCTTTTCTTCCAACACATAACTTGCGCTTAGCTGATTTTAAACTTTTGTTATCTTCCAGAACTTTTTTAACAAGGTCACAGTTAAATTTTCTGATATCTTCTGTAACGCATTTTCTTACTGTTTTACATAATTCAGCATATTCAACTCTTGATTTAGGATCATTTTTCTTCATTTTAAATTCTCTGCGTTTTTTCATCAATCTTCTTGTTTCTTCTGTTATTTTCTTTGTCTGTTTTACTTGTGCATCACAGGCTATCTTCTTAGCAATTTCTTGTAGAGTATTGGTTAGCTTCTTGTTCACTATTGTAACATCTTGCTCTTCTTCTAAAGATGATTGAAGTACTTGGAAACGGTTTTGAAGTTCCAAATGAAATTCTTCTTTATGTTTCTGGAGGTTTATAATATCGATTGATTTCTCTGAGTGTAGCAAAAGCTTCATTCTTTCCACTTTAGTATTTAACAGCAGTTTGCATCTAACCAATCTGTGATCGCTTCCTGTATTGAAGTTATTGAGAACGCTGCAGTCCTGAATAAGATACTTTTTATTGGTCAAGATGTAGTCGATTTCACTTGTTGAGCCATTTGCACAACGCCATGTCCATTTTCTTTGTGGCTTTTTCTTGAAAAATGAATTCATGATATACATCTGTTCACATTCTGCAAACTCAATCAATCTGTTTCCTCTTTCATCTCGCATACCATATCCATGATTTCCTACAGATAATTCACCTTTCTTCTTCTCTCCAATTCTAGCATTCCAATCTCCCATTATTAATTTTATGTAGCAATTTCCCTTTTGATGCATTGAAGCTACTTCTTCATAAAAATCTTCAATTTCTTCATCAGAATAACTTATTGTTGGTGCATAAACTTGGGTAATTTGCAGCTTGTATCTTTTGGACACTTGTATTACTAATCTTGCAACTCTATCTGATGCACTATCATATTCTACAATGTGACTCTTCCACCTTTTATGAATCAGAAATCCTACACCACTTGTTCTTCCATCTTCTGTACCTCTGTAGTATAAAACATGTCCGCTGGAAAGATCAATCTTTTCTTCGCCTTTTCTTCTTACTTCACATAATCCTAAAATGTCCCAGTTGATCTTATCTAACTCTTCTTCAAGTTCCTGTAAACGGTTTTCAGAAGATAGGGATCGTCCATTGTACGTAGCCAAGGTCATCAACTTATGGCAGCCAAACCGAGCCCGGTGATTCTTAGCACCCTCTGTCTTCATGTCTGTCTGATCGCTGCTGTAACCAGGAACATGCAGACTACCGGGAACTGAGGGCCGTGATTTGTTTTGTGAATTCATGGTAAAATAAGGGGGGGGGTTGTGGCCAAATCCCTTCAACCTGGCCAAGCGGGTTGGAGGAAGCCCATCCGCGTTCGTTCCCCTTGCACTAGACAAGAGTACTAACAGGCTGTACCGATGGAAGGTGCGGATTGGACATAAAGTCTCTGCTCCCAGTCGATTCCTTTAAGTCCTCCTAGAAGGCAATTAAAGGGTCTTCTCTGGTTGATAAGCAGAGGCTATTAAACAGCCCATATATATATATATATATATATATATAATATATATATATATATATATATATATATATATATATATATATATATATATATATGTTTTATTGATAAAATCCATTGGTGAATCTTGTCTACTGTTAATGGTATTATATATATATATATATATTAGTTTGTTAACTATTTTTATGAAAATTAAAATAATTAAATCACTATAAAATTATTTATTTTCAAAATATTGAATATCTCAATGTTTGGTATTCCTATTCTTCCGTCTTATGTGTATGCATATATATAATTTGTGTTTAAGAAAACAGGTGTAAAGTATGTTTGAAATAATACTTGTGTTTACCAATAAAGAAAAGAGAATATTATTGAGGAATGATAACGTATGATATCGTAAGGAGTAGCGGAGGTCCAGAAATTGCCAAAAAGTTGATAACGTTCATTACATTTGTATAGCCTTTTGTATGTTAGTGTTCTCTGTTCTGGTCAGTTATACAGATTTTTGATTGGAGATACTGGCGTCAGCTATGTAACAAATTTTAACTGGTAAAAATGGAGCATCAGCCGTTTGTGAAGTTGTTGGCATTCCGTGCCGTAGGTTTAACACTGGTTTTCGCTTTAGTAAAGCTTACTTTAAGCGGCCAAAGCAATAATTTTGTTCAGCACTTCTATTAATGATCATGTCTGGTGGAAACTATTATGTATTAAACAAAAGTGTTTTTTTTTTTTTTTTTTTTTTTTTTTTTTTTTCACACTATAGATTTCTGAGCGAAATAAATAGCTTTTATCTATCTTTTACCTATCTATCCCAATTTGAAAATGCAGAAGAAATCAAACATTACGCTTTTCGTCAGTAGGAAGGACTGCTTGGGGAGGCACACAAGTATAATCTCATTGAGGAATAAAAGTTCGCCATTTTACGATTATCATTAAAAGTTTTTAATTAATATTTCGGGTAATTAACAAAAAATAAAAAAAATGAGTGTCAGGTGCACGGTGCATCTACCATCATCTATCCTTATCCAAATTTTCAGATCTCTATGTGTGGTAGATTTTCGTAGCCATCGCCAATACTTCTTTCTTTTAGATGCAATCTATTGTTATTGCATTAAGTTATTTTCTCCGGGATAATGAAATTTTACTGCAACGCAGGATTCTGATAGAGAGTGCTTTCATTTACACAGGTTTTACTGTGTTACGAATTTTATTCACATAGCTGCCATCCTTCTTTATTTTTCAAGTAATTTAAGCATGTTTGGAAACAGAAATTAATTTATTTAATGAAATAAAGTACGAATTGTAAAGAAACAAGACATATTTTATTAAATAAATTTTTTGGTTCAAAAAACTCCAAAAGAATGGCAACTATACATTTTTAAATATTCATAGCTTTTTTTTTGGGGGGGGGGGGTAGGGCGCCAAATGCAGTTCTGCACACAGGCGCCGAATACTGCTGGCACACCCCTGCGAATCCTGACCCGGACTTTTTTTCACCCACTTGGGAAATTTAGGTCTGTTACAACTACTATTATCTTAAAATTATGGACAGGATTCCATTATAGCATAGCTGCCAATTTTTAAGCATTTTTCCTACCACAAAATATTTATAGTAAATATTGTCTTTTTTTAATCGTCGAGATTTTGCGATTAAAGAAATGGAAAACCTCTGTACAATAATAGTGGTTGCAAAAATGCGTAAAAGTTGGCAGCTATGGTTACAGACAGATCCTTTTTAACACACGAGAGACATTTCATTTTCAGTAAATTATCAGTCTTTCTATTGAGACTATTAAATTGATTAATATTTATTCATTTGTCTTTTAAGTCATGTTTTGTACATTAACCCTTTATCTACCGAATTTTGAATTTTACATTCTAAATCATTTTACATAAATTGTTTAAACTTTAAAAGAATTACATAATCATTTAATAAATTTTTCAAGGATTTTAGAAGGATTGAAGAATTTAGAAGTATTAATTAAATTTGAATTTACAGGGATTTTGTGCAATATTTAAAACCCCACTCAAATCTTTTATTTTAAATGTTTTCTTAGTATTTTGTAGAATTATAAAATGTACAAATATGATATTTTTACATAATAAATATAGAAATATTTTCGAATCGAAAAATTCCCATCCCCCTCCCTCAGCGCCAAGAAAGCTGAAAAGCTACCAAAAGAAATCAACCTTTCAAAAATATTTTTGATTTGTGTAACCAATAATGCTTTTGAAACAAAATAAATCAATGTATCTGTAACTCATTCTAAACAGTATTACAGCTAATCGACGTATTAAAAGAATTTTATAATAAGTAATTAAATAAAGGGCTAAATAGTGATTTCCTAAATAGTTGTTAAAAGGAATCCTTTCTTAAATGAAGAAGAAGCTTTTGTTTGAGAAATCCATGGATGGAATTTTCAAGTTTTTTATAATTTGGAGTAGAGGAGAGTTCTTTTTCGTGTTAGATTGTTTTTTTATTTATTTGTGAAGAGAAATTTCAATCAAATAGTTTTAGAAGAAAAAAGAAAAGGAAAAAGAATGTTTTCCAGAAAAACATAAAATTAAAAAAACAAAGAGAACGATAATTTATTATTATTATTAATTTCAATAGTCATTGAATTATTTATCATGCAGTATTATTATTTACTATTCACTAAGGATTATTGACAGAATTCCGTTTTATACAGATTCCTTTTAACACACACTAAAATTTTAAATAAATTATCCTACTTTCTATTAAAACTATTTAGTTGATTAGTTTTTTATTCATTTGTTTTTAATTTATTATTTTTCGTTTTAGACAAATTTATAGTGAGGCTCAAAGAGCGCCGTGGCGGCCCCGATCAGAGCACGGTTTGATGACCAGTATTGGTCGCGTAAACCTACCCATTCGCTTTACACAAAGGTTTGTTTAAACAAGTTTTACTGTTCTTGTTAAATAAACTATACTTCTGTTAAGACTGCTCAATTAACTATTGTTTTATTTATTTATTTTTTTCATAGGGTAATTATCTACTGTTTTTGTACTTTTATCTTATAAAGAATTTTTTGTTTTAAGGGTTTTCGAGCGGTGCAATTTTATCTGATTTTGATACCTATGTTTTTTTAATAATTATTATTAATAGAAAACAATTTTCAAAGATCCTTTTCAGGACCTGATTAATGCACGGGCCTTCGGGGCCTTGGCCTTGGGCCCACCCATTTTAGGGGCCCACAAATGATGTGGATGATTTTTTCCCCTTAATCAAACACTTATCAAATAATATTGTTTTATAAAATATGAAACTTAAAATTTAAACATTCTGAATGACTCAATGAAATTTTTAGAGGCTTTTAACCTAGGCACTTTTCACCCAAAACAACTTTGTCAACTCGTCAAAAAAACCTTTTTCAGTGAAAGTGTCGCCGAAAATGGGTTCGTAGGGGGGGGGGGGGACTTTTTAACAGGTCCTGGGCCCAACTTCAGCTTGATCGGGCTTTGATCCTTTTAGCATTTTGTCCAGGTTTCAGCAAAAAATTATTGGACTAAAGCTAAACTACCCAAGCTAAGCTAAAAAATTACTAAAAGTGATTAAAAAATACACTAACAAAGACTAATAATAACTGTTATTCAGTTCGACATATTTTCGACACATAATTCATCACTCAAACTTCGACATTTTGAAGATCTTTATTGATAGAAATTTTTTTATAAATTTTTTTAAATACAAGAAATTGGTAAATAAAGTCACGAGACCATATGTACAATGAAAAATAAATGCAAACATAAATAAAAATAAAAAGGGAGTTTTTTGAACGTGAATTAATTTCTACTATTGTTCCTTATTCTGCGGAGCACCTCTTTCAAAAATTTTAGTTAATTCGATAAAGACTGAATCATTGCAAATATTCTTACTGGCGTAAAAATGTTCTTTATTGATTCCCGGATAATGGATGGCAAATAAAATCTTGACAGATAAATCATTCGGCTATTTTAAAAATCAATATGTAAAATTTCTTCGCTACATAACCTGACTAAAGTTGCAGTTCTCTTTTTAAGCGCGTTCCTAACTATGTAATTACGTAGCACCTACAGTCGTCATTCAGAGTGTCTGTCCGCATATAACAGAGCAAAAACTGCCCAATTGAATCATTTGAATTTTAAAATACATAATTGTTGCATAATTTTGTCGAGTCATTTCAAATTTAGTGAAAATCGGATGCATAGTTTAATTACAGGGACAATCAAAAGTATTCCGCTAAAATGGGAAAAAATAGTTTCAAGTGCATTTTAAAGGTGTTACATTTTTTCGAACGTAATAAAATTTATATGCATCTATGAAGCATATATTAAAATATACATTCTGTACAATCTGCGGTGCAAAGAATATTTGTTATTAATTTACAGGGCTACACAAAAGTATTCCATTACATAATGGTATAGGGAAAAACATTGTTTGAGGCATGTTTAAATGACATTAAGCTATTTCACATTTTTTGAAATTGATATACGGTGCTGAGGTTTATTCAAAGTAAATTCCTGTATTATAGAAAGTTAGTATTTACAGTGATACACAAAAGATTTGCGATACTGTATCCGAAGTACTGTATACTATTATACAAAGATCTGAATATTTTTAAAAATTCCTTATAATACTTATGCACCTCATTTGTTATGCTTGACAAGTATTTCCAACTTGTTGTATTTGATATATGTTAAATATTCTTCTGTTTGTCATGCCTAAATAAAAATTCTATTGTTCCATCCTTTTTGGTGAAAAGTATCTCATATACTCCTCATAAATGATTTGGTTCTATTGCATCTATTTCCTTACCGGTTTTTATTTTTTTTTATTTTATTTATTTATTTTTTTATGGAATGTGTTGCATAGATACATTCAATATGATCTATATATTTAAAACACCTGGCTGTTTTTTTAGTCATCAGCCCTGAGTTTTCTACTGGCTCGATTTTGATAATTATTTTTTTAAATGAAAGCTGTTCATGTGTAGATGTGCCCATTCTGGCTAATTTTTAATTTATTTCCATTTTTATATTTTATTTTTAATTTTAAAAGCTTTTTCGCGACATTTCCTCAAAACAGTGGCAACAGGTTAAGCTTTTCTCACTATAATAGAAATTTATTTTTCTTTATTACTTTCCACCAATCAGGAGAATGTAACTGATGTCATATTAGAAAAAAAAAAAAAAGAATAAAACCTGTGATTTGCCGGTATTACGGTCTTTCTATTTTACATAATATCAAAAATTAATTACAATCATTTCATTGTATTAAGTTATTATTTAAAATAAAAATAAATAAAACGTTTTCTACATTTCAATAACAAACACAAAATTTTTATTCTTTTTAATAACAAAGATATTGTTTTTCTGTTCGTTGTCATGGCAATAAAACTAATTATGACAAGTTCATGGAGACTACAAACTAATAAATTAAATTTTTGCAAGTGCTGTAAATGTGTATTGGGTTGGTTATGCAGTTTTAGTAACTCTCTGTTTCTGTAATAATTAAAATGTTTTGTTGATATTACAAATACGAGGTGGAACCCGTCGAAATTCTACGAAAGAAAATATTTAAAAAAAAAAACAGTTTCATCGACTTATAATAAATATAGAAAATTAGTTACAGTAAAAAATACATTTTATATTGGTCAATCTAACTCTCAAACAATATTATTTTAAGCTAATATTAATAAAATATTATAAAATAGAATTATCCAAATTATTAAACGAAATATAACCTAAATTCACTGGATTTTTTAACAGACTTTTTAAAATAGTATTCGCATTTTAATTTCCATTTTTTTTTTTTTTTTTTTTTTTTTCAATTTTAAGGGAAAATGCAGTGATTCTGTTGCCACAATTACAAAATTGGTACAAACAAAGAACAAAACAAGGCATAGTTCAAAACTGCATTAAGTTTTCGACTCTTTGGTCATAATTTAAAATTTTTAAATTTTTAAAAAATTTGCGATTAAGACCAGAAGAATCTGAATTTTCGGAATTTTTGCTTAAAATAGGTAATATAGAAATTCTTGCATGAATGAAAAAATCTCTGGAGACTCAAATAAAGTATGTTTACCACCGTCTATTATAACAGAAAATGACACATCGTATCCCAAATTTTTCGAAAAGGATTTTCATTTTCAGATAGTATCCCCAAATTGGCTAAAGTTTCAATTCCAGCCCCGAAAAACGATCATTGCAGTGAAATTAACCATAAAGTTATTAACTTTATACCTCGCACATCCAGAACATACATGAGTAGAAATAATTTAATAACTGAAAGTGAAAAAGGAAATCCTCCAATTTCCAACGGAATTTTTAAATAGCTTAAAATTAAGTGGATTGCCTCCACACATTCTCACATTAAAAATCGAAGCAATTTTAATATTACTAAGGAATTTAAGTCCACACGAAAGTCTTTTAAAAGGGACCAGGTAAATTGTACGAAACATGTACGATAATTTTTTGGATCTAGCAGTTACTACTGACGAGGGAGTTGCAAAAAAAGTTTTGATTCCTAGAATGGATTTAACGCCATCAGTTACAACTCTTCCCTTTTCATTTAGAATGTTTTCATTATTCGTGTTGCGTTTTGCATGACAATTAAAGCACAAGGGCAAACAATGGATTCTGTTGATGTTTATTTACCTGAGCCAGTATTTAACCACGGCATATGTTGCGATGTCTCGAGTACGTTCATTTAAAAATTTGAAAGTGCAAACAATTCCAAAAAGCAACACAACAATTAATGTCGTATGTAAAGAAATACTTTAACTCGAAAAGAAAAGTTAAATCTTAACTCAAAAAGAAAATAAAAAACCTATCATTGAACCAATATGAAAACTGATTTTCTATTTATTATAGATAAAATTGAATAAAATTATATTTTCTTCTAAGTACACTTTTCTTTTATGTCACTCATTTTTATTATTCATAAGCTTTAAATGTAAGATACTTATCTAATATATATTCTTTTTCGTCGAATTTCGACGGGTGCAGCTAGTATATCAATAAAACATAATCGATTATCAGCAGTAAGGTAAGGGGTTCATACATAGTTTTATGGCTATTTTTTTATTAGATTTTTCTTTTCTTTTTACGAGAATATAAAAACTACTGTTGGTTCATTAATGTTAAAAAGAATGCCATAACACATACTAATAATTATTTTTTAAATTTATGAAATGTATTAATTTTATTTATTTATTTTGGATTATGAACCTTGCTCTAAAAAAATAATTACGTAAATATTTATAAAAAAAATGCATTAACAAAATGAAAAAAAAAAAACTTTGAGAAATACGTGTATGGAATTCCTAAGTTTTTATAAATTGAAGTAGGGAAGAATTCTTTTCGCGCTAGATGCTGTCTTATTTTCTTATGAAGAGAAATTTCAAAGAAATATTTTTAGAAGCAAAGACGACACGAGTAAAAAGAATTGTTTTCATGAAAACAAAAAGCATCAAACCGAAATATACAAAGAGAACGAATAACGTATTTTTTATGTTATTCTTTTATATAGTATAGATAAAATTATATTATGGAAATTTAGTAAAGAATTAATTTATGAATCAAAAGTCTTAGGACAGATGGGTTCTCAAGACATCCCAATTAAACTGAAAACTTTATTTTTAAGTAATTTTAACAGAAAGACTAATCCTGTTTTTTTTTTTTTTTTTTTTTTTTTTGAAAGACTAATCTTTTTATTTTATTAATTTCTTTTTTTAGCTCACAAGCTACCAAAGCCCGTGAGCTAATGTGCCTGCAGGTTCTGTATGTATGTATGTAACGCGATATCTCTTATCTCCAATATCTTATTTGTTTTACCTTTTACTTTTTTTTTTTTTTAGGTTCGTCTCTATAAAGGCGCTTTACTTATTATTATTTAGTGCTTATTGGCTAAGTATTAAGGGGGAGCGAGGGACTAATCCCCATCCTCTTAATATAGATGAATGATTATTTACACAGAATTGTTTGATTTGCTTCAAATTTGATAGATCGGTTTATTCTGTTAAGAAGCTTCTTTGATTATATTTGGAGGTTAATTGATTAAGTATAAAGGAGGAAATAGTTAGTGGTCCCTTGCCTCCTTAATTTAGATAAATGGGTTTTTCATACAGAATTGTTCGATTGGTTTCAATTTGATGCACCGGTTTATTCAGCTAAGGTTCTTTTTTAATTGGATTTAGAGGTTCATTGGTTAAGTATAAAGGAGGAAAAAAAGCAAGTCACCCTCCCCTTTATTTTGATAAATTTGTTTTTATTCAGAATTATCCGAATTTCTCTATATTTTTTTCCTAGGCTGATTCTGACATATGGCTGCCCTGAACAGATTTGAAGCTTCAGGGATCTAATACATCCTTTATATAGCGAAATGGGTTTTTCTTGCTATCTCATTTGCTTTAATTTGGTACACGGGTTTATTCTGTTAAGGCGCTAACTTGATTAGATTTGCAGATTCTTTGGTTAAGAATAAAGGAGGAAATGGATTGGGGGTAGCTAATCCTCCTACATTTATTTTTCAAGTGGCATTATTCTTTGAAATATGCGTAGAAGAAGAGTATAATGTACATATGAAAGTATATGAAAGAAGAGTATAATGTACCATTCGTGTGAATAGCTTGTAAGTTTAGTTTAATTGAGCACTTTGTATTTTGTACATCATTTAATAGTTCATCTGCGAAAAACAACTCTGTACAAAGCGAACAATAATAAATATTGATTTTATTACTAACATGTAAATCTGTAGATCAGAATACCTCAATGTCACTCTGAAATTCTCGTTTCCATTTGGAACGGGTTGCATTAAATATTACATGAAAAATGGTATCAAATTATCTGTAAAGCTCATAAAATTACCAAAATTTTTGTTAGCTGAAAATGTGGACTAAGCCTAGTGGTGCCTTAAAAATAATCAGGGAAAAAGAGACATTTCTAACACACTCCATATTCTAATCATCCATAACCAGTTAAAAATTTTGGGTTTATAACTATAGGTCAGCTATCGGCTAATGTAATAAAGAACGAGAACGGTCCGTTCAGTACAAAGTTTGGACAAATTCCATTCCGGGGGGTTTTGATAAGTGGAAGATCAAAGTTTCAAGTAAACCCAAAACCTTAAACACATACGCTCCAACCAAATACTAAATATTCAGAATTACAGAAATAATTGTTCCAGTGTTCAGAAATATTTATCTCATCAATTCCTCAACAGCTTGCTATATTAATGTTATACTTCAATTATTACTTCATAGTTTATATTCGTTTAAAGTTGTGGAGCTTAGCTGATTTGAGACAACATAACTATACTTTCTATTAGTTACTTTGCCCAGCAATCATTTTGAGTGGATCATAGTATGATTTTGAATATAAGGCACCAGTAAAGCTCAGTCCACATTTTCAACTAACAAAAAATTTGGTTATTTCATGAGCTTGACAGATAATCTGATACCATTTCTTTTCTACGCCTTTTTTTAAATTGAAAATGTTTGCCAATTTTTACTGTAACATTTTTTAGATCGAGCTCTGATTTTCTCTGTCGTTCCACAAGATTTTTTTTTTTTTTTTTTTTTTTTTTTTTTTTTTTTAATGGCGTGACTTTTGGCAAGTAGTTTTGGTCGCCAGATTTGACGATAAATCTCGCGACATAAAAGCACCCTTTCCGAGTGAATCTTCCAATTGTTCGAAAGTTTATTATTAATTTCTTACTCAACTCAAAATTAATTACTCATATCTGGTTTTAAACAGTTTATTCTCATGAGAACACTCATCTCAAATTCCTTCGAACATAGATAATTTAACAAAACACAACTCCAATAAAAAACCGTAGCATTTTTTCACATATTCTCATAAAAAAAAAACATTCTAATAAAACTCAAAAACAAAAAGAATATTGTTTCACACAGCTTAGGTAAAAACTGAAGAAAACTAACAGATAATGTATTTATCACAAATTATCGTTTGCACAGAAAACTTTTTACATTTCGAAATAATTAGGTATATCTTGGTAGCTAGGCGACACCGCCAGAAGAAAATTAAATAGCATCTTATCAAACATACCGCCCCTCTTGAAACCTCTGAGGGGGGTTCCAAACTAAAACACTGCAATTACAACCATTGTAAAAATATAAATAACAATACAATTAAATACAATATAAATGCGTCACAGTTAAGTTAAATTTAAGCAAATATCTAAACAATTTTACATAATACATAATAAATAAACAATTTTACAACAATGTACACTTTCTTATAAAAACTGAATTACTTTTCAAGAGGTAATACAGCAATTTTGGATACTACTCTTTTATATATTCCATTTGGGGTTCTTATATTTACAACTCTTACTCTATTATCATTACCAAAAAATACCTCTACAATTCTTCCTAATAAACATTTAGACACTGGAAGATCATCTTCCTTTATTACAGCCATATCTCCTATTTTGAGGTTGTTTTTTGATATCATCCACTTCTGCCTTTGCTGCAATGTACTTAAATAACTATTTTTCCACTTTTTCCAGATGGCCTGAACCATTTTAGTGGTCTTTTGCCATAGGTTAAGTCTATTATCTTCAATATTACTCAGGTCAGATTCAGCACTGGCATTAAGTGGGCGACCAATGAGAAAATGTCCCGGGGTCAAGACCTCCAAGTCGTCAATATCTGTACTCAAGGGAGTAAGCGGGCGCGAATTTAAGATACATTCAGTTTGGACAATTATAGTTAACATTTTTTCATAAGTTAATTTAGAGTTGCCCACAACACGTTTAAAGTGGTACTGGAAGAACTTGACTCCCGATTCCCGTAAACCTCCAAAATTTGGAGCTCTAGGGGGAATAAATTCCCAAGCAATACCTTCAGATAACAAGTAATTAGTAAGATTCTGGTCTGGTTTGTATAGGCGTGAGTACTGTTTTGATTAAGTGAAATTTCAATAAAAAGAAAGTATTTAAGTTCAGGCCTACCTTTCTAGGAATCTTCTTCGGACATAATGACTTTCTTCTTCTTTAGGCCTGCGTAGAATTTACTGGAATAATAATATATTATTATTTTATTACTAGGTGTATTATGGAACAAATAATTCGTTCACTTCCGTTTTGGGAAAGATGACTTCTTTTAATCACACAAATAAAAAAAAAATTTCACTGAACAGCATACGTAATTACACAATTAAGAAGAGCTTTAAATGTTTGTAATTTTAAAGTTTTTTTAAAAGAAATATTATCGGAGCTGAATACTTTGCTTCCGATTTAACAGTTTCAGGAAAAAGGTAAACATCACTAGCTTAGAATCATTTTCGACTGAGAGTAGCTTCGCAGAAAAGATGTGACGTCAAAGAAAGTTTTTAAAGAGTTCTTTTCTTCGTTTCAGGACAAAAAGTTTAGTGCTTCCATCTGGCGAGTGCTTTGGAAACAAACCAGTTTTTAATGAAGAGAAAAAAGTCTTTTCCATCACCCCCACTTTTGTTTTCAAAGTGCTAGCCTCAGTTGCAGCTGAGATCTCAAGGTTTCAAACTGAGGTTTCGCAAGGGGTTTGATCATTATGTCAGCAATCATTTGCTTTGAAGGGCAATAGTGTAGACACATTGTTCCGTTTTCTATCATAGTTTTTACGTTGTAGTATTTAACACTTACATGCTTGCTTCTCGATAAATGTTTTTCATTCTTTGAGATTTTTATGCATGGAATATTATCTTCATAAATCGAAATCGGTAAGGTTTGTGGTAGGTCTAAATCTATCAATAATGCTAGTAACCACTCCATTTCTTGACAGGTGTTTGAGACAGAAATGTATTCTGCCTCAGTAGAGGAGAGTGCGACACTGGACTGTTTTCTGCTTGTCCAGCTTAACAAGTTGTTGCCCAATTTGAAGATATTGCCGGTAGTGGACTTCCGGTCACTTTTATCTGATGCCCAATCAGCATCACAATATGCTGTTAAGACGGGCTTTTTACTTTTATCAATTAGTAGTTTGAGGTCTTTGGTCGTTTTTAAATATCGAATAACCTTTTCAACTGCTAACCAATCTACTTCTCTAGGTTTTTCGTTTCTTCTACCTAATATGTTCACACAGGCAGATATATCAGGTCTGGTGATGGTGGAGATATATAAGAGTGCCCCCACTGCTTGTCGATAAAGGGTATTGTTACTCATTAGTTTACTATCAGGATCTAAATTAAAATAATCCGTATTCATGGGAGTATAAGTTGGTTTAGAATTTACTAAGTTAAATTTCCTAACAATTTCGTCAATTTTATTTTCTTGATCTAACATTAGACTTCCATCTTCTGTTTGTTTGATATTTATC
Organism: Maratus speculifer; assembly: GCA_964019185.1. Taxonomy (NCBI): domain Eukaryota; kingdom Metazoa; phylum Arthropoda; class Arachnida; order Araneae; family Salticidae; genus Maratus; species Maratus speculifer. The sequence goes on from OZ025295.1 coordinate 65,082,207, forward strand.
CCCAAATAATGCGATACTTTACCTAACGATTTTATTTCATATTCTCTTGATAGCTCTTTGTATATCTCTTCGGTATCCCTTTTCTTTCCTGCTACTAAAATATCGTCGACATATACTATAATATAAGACAAGTTTCCGTTTTTATTTCGTTTGAATAAGCATAAATCTGATGTGCACTGACTAAATCCCATGTTTTTGAGTGTTTGACTAATTTTTAGGTGCCAGGCTCTAGCAGCCTGTTTTAGCCCGTAAATAGCCTTATTCAGTTTACACACCTTTTCCTTTTGATCTTCTACTATATATCCCTCGGGTTGTTTCATGAATACCTCCTCGTCTAAGTTTCCGTGCAAAAATGTTGTTTTTACATCTAAATGAATTATATCTAAATTTTTATATACAGCAGCGTTTAGGAAACTTCTTATTGTGGTGTGTGCCACGACAGGGGCAAAAGTTTCATCATAATCGCACCCGAATTTTTGCGAATAACCCTTCGCAACAAGTCTCGCCTTGTAGCGTTCTATTTCTCCACGTGCATTGCGTTTTGTTTTAAAAGTCCATTTACAACCTATAATATGTTTTCCCGGAGGTGGGTCGACTAATTCCCAAGTTTTATTTTGCATAAGTGAATTGAATTCCTCATCTGTAGCTGCTAGCCAATTATTTTTAATTTTTGGGTCTTTCATATTTTCTATATCTTCCCAAGTTTTGGGTTCCTCAACCTGACACATGTTTGCGCTAATTCCATACCTATCGGGAGGTACTCCCCTGTTTTCTCTTCCCGATCTTCTAAGCTGTATTTGACTCTGATGTGGAATTGCGTCCGCGTCATGTTTATCACCGTCTAATTCAATTTGAGCAACTTCAGTTGGGGTCAAAATGTTATTTTCGTCTTGTTTAGTATCATTTTTTACATTTTCTAGAAATTTTACTGATCTAGATATCATTACTCTATTATCCCCGATATATATTCTATATCCCTTGCTCCTTTGGTCATATCCCAAGAAAATGCCTTCAATGGCTTTCTCATCGAATTTAGCCCTTTTAGATTTTTCTACATAGGCGTATGCCTTGCAACCAAATGTTTTTATGTGTGACAAATTTGGTTTACGATTATTCCAAAGTTCAAATGGGGTTATGTTATTGTTTGCTTTGGTTGGCAGCCTATTTGTTAAATAAGTGGCAGTGAGAATTGCTTCACCCCAAAATTGTCTTGGTAGATTTGCCTCTGACAGCATTGTGCGCGCCATTTCTACAAGGGTACGGTTTTTTCTTTCAGCAACACCATTTTGAGGTGAGCAAAATGGTACACTTAATTGGCGTTCGATACCGTTAAGGGTTAAATAATCTTCAAAATTTTCCCCAAGATATTCCCCTGCATTATCCGATCTAAAGGCTTTTATTTGTTTACCAAATTTATTCTTTACTAGTGCAGAGAAATCTTTAAATTTTTCTAGGGCTTCCGATTTGTGTGAAAGTAAATAAACCATAGTAAACCTGCTAAAATCATCAATGAAAGTAATAAAGTACCTTTTACCTGAGAATGTTTCCGTCTTCATGGGACCGCAGATATCACTATGGATTAGTGAAAGGACTTCGTTAGATCTATTTGATGCTACATTTGGATAAGGTAATTGTGACATTTTCCCTTCGATACATTTAGTACATATATTATCATGTTTACACTTACTTAAAGTTATACCATCCGCTAACTTATGATTCACAAGATATTTGATTGATTCAAAATGTTTGTGTCCTAGGCGTTTATGCCAAGTTGTAATACAATTCGGATTATCACAAAACATTTGTGTTTTGACGGCATATCCGTACTCATCTTTAGGACAAATTTCATATAGATTATTATTTAGCTCCGCTGTTAAAACTATGTTATTGTCTTTAACAAAGTTACAAGAATCTTTTTCAAAAATGACTTTAAAGTCGTTTTCTGTTGCTCTCTTAACAGATAATAAATTACTTTGTAATTCAGGACAATAAAGAACATCTTTAAGTATAATTTGATGTGGTGAATTTGTACGAAGTTTAATATCACCCATACCATGTGAATCTAGTTTATTTCCATCCGCTATCATTATGCTACCAAAATTTCCGGTTTTAAAGTTTATGAAATTTTCTTTTGCGAATGCTACATGTCTTGTGCAGCCGGAATCGATAACGAATTTATTTACATTAAGTTCTTGTGCGCTATTAGCAGACATTAAATCGCACGCGGGATAATTTTGTTCGGAGAACTTATAAATGTTTTCTTCCGAATTCGTTGAGGTAGAAAAATTATTCGTACCTATTTCTGCGTCAACATTACCTTTAAAACAGAAGTTGGAAGTATCCCTTACATTACCTTGATTACCTTTGTAATTTCCCGAATTATTTCTGAAAGAGTTTGAATTATTATAAAACTTATTTCGATTCGGATTATTTCTCGAGTTATCATTTTGCATTTTATTCTTTAAATGATAACAATTTTCGCGTACATGGTTGTCTCGTTTGCAAAACGTGCAAAATTTCTTATTTCTAGCATTTTTATTTACTACCTTATATGCTGAGTCGCGTGAGCTCGAAACAGCTTCACGATTCTCAGGTTTATTTATTGCTTTGTAAGCCGAATCTCGCGAATTTGAACTCGCGTCTCTGTTTTCACATCTATGTTTATATTCATCAATCAACTTATTTTTTACGTAATTTAAAGTTAGATCCGTCTCGCTAGCTTCTAACGCGGTAACCATTGGGTCATAAGACCTAGGCAGGGAGCAAAGCAAGAGGGCACATATATGCGAGTCAGGGATTTCCTCGCCAATAGCAAATAATTTATCTTTGATGGATAAAATATTATTGATATGGGAGATCATGTCTCCCCCCTCACTCAGTTTTTGAGAATATAATTTCCTTAAGAGAAAAAGTTTTGAAGAAAGAGTATTTCTTAAATGAACGTTTTTCAAAGCCTCCCAAATATCTTTAGCATTTATCAGATGTTTAACGTGAATGATTTGCGAATCTTCTATACACAGATTAATAATAGATTTCGCTTTAATATTATCTTTATTCCACTGTGCAGTGACAGGATCCGGTGGAGGATCTTTGATTACTGAGAACACATTCTCCTTTTGGAGAAGATTTTCAATCTTAAATGCCCAATTACTATAATTTTGCTCATTCAGCTTTTCAATGAGGGCTATATTACTGGTAGCCATTATATTAATTCAAATCAACATCAATTCAATCGTTATTCAATTATATTAATTCAATCGTTTATTTAACAATCATATATATATTTTCAAAAGACTGTTTATATTTTAATACTTTCAAATAATATAATCATGGGTAAGCTCTTTTATTTATATATAAGAACATTTCAGTCCTCATAATCTATAGGCGTGAGTACTGTTTTGATTAAGTGAAATTTCAATAAAAAGAAAGTATTTAAGTTCAGGCCTACCTTTCTAGGAATCTTCTTCGGACATAATGACTTTCTTCTTCTTTAGGCCTGCGTAGAATTTACTGGAATAATAATATATTATTATTTTATTACTAGGTGTATTATGGAACAAATAATTCGTTCACTTCCGTTTTGGGAAAGATGACTTCTTTTAATCACACAAATAAAAAAAAAATTCACTGAACAGCATACGTAATTACACAATTAAGAAGAGCTTTAAATGTTTGTAATTTTAAAGTTTTTTTAAAAGAAATATTATCGGAGCTGAATACTTTGCTTCCGATTTAACAGTTTCAGGAAAAAGGTAAACATCACTAGCTTAGAATCATTTTCGACTGAGAGTAGCTTCGCAGAAAAGATGTGACGTCAAAGAAAGTTTTTAAAGAGTTCTTTTCTTCGTTTCAGGACAAAAAGTTTAGTGCTTCCATCTGGCGAGTGCTTTGGAAACAAACCAGTTTTTAATGAAGAGAAAAAAGTCTTTTCCATCAGTTTGTTTACCAATTCATGCAACCTTTTAAGCTCTACATTAGTCTTCACAAAATTGCCTGCATTATCACTGAAAAATTTTCTAGGTTTGCCTCGTCTGGCAACAAACCTCTTTAATGTGGCAATAAAAGCCTCAGACGTTAAATCATTAACTAATTCCAAATGCACTGCCTTTGTTACCATACAAATAAAAATACAAACATAAACTTTATGATAAATACCTTTACGTTGACCTCTATATCTAATCAAAAATGGACCACAGAAATCAGTTCCTGTGCAATTAAAAACAAAGTCTACATTTATTCTTTCTTTCGGGAGGTCGCCCATAATTTGCTCTAACAATTTAGGTTTGGCCCTAAAGCATGTAATACATTTATGTACAATTTTTCTGCAAATAGCCCTACCGTTTAAAGGCCAAAATTCTCTTCGAACACAATAAAGTAAATTTTGTGGTCTTATATGTAGATATTTTTTGTGATAAAACTCAATAATTAATTCTGTTAATTTGTGTTTAGAGGGCAGTACAATTGGGTGTTTTGGGGCATTATTTACCGTGCTATTTTGGAGACGACCTCCAATTCTGATTAAATTATTTTTATCCAAGAATGGATTTAATGAAAGTAATCTACTATTTTTTGGTAACTCCTTACCCTTAGATAACAATGGGAATTCAGAACTGAACTCTTTTTCTTGAACAGATTTTATGATAAACTGCTCAGCTTTCTTCAATTCAGTAGATGTTAACTTACCTGAATACCTTTCTTTTGGCTTCTTGACATTCTGAATGAACCTGAAAACATAGCTAAGAATTCTTATTAATTTAGCATAATTATTACTCAATTGCAAAAAATAGTCAATAAAAGATGAACAGTCTGATATTAAAAGTGTAGTCTCTGAAAAAGTCTTTGAAGCTGTATTTTTAAGTTCACTTATGTATAGATCCTTATCATTTTGCTCAAGTTCAACAATATTTGAAGAATGTTCAGTTTGTTGTGTTAGGAATAGTGGACCCTTCCACCATAAGCTACTATGGAGAAGTTTGTCTTGATCTATACCTCGTGACACAAGATCAGCAGGATTGTCAGAAGAAGCCACATGTCCCCAATGACTGATATCAGAAAGATTCTGAATCGTAGCCACACGTGATGACACAAAGGTTTTTAAATCACACGGCTGTTTTCGAATCCAACATAATACAATAGTACTATCTGAATAATAGTAGACAGCTTCTTTAGGAACTTTTAAGGTTTTGGAAGCCTTATTCATCAATTTGGGTAATAAAACTGCACCACAGAGCTCCAAGTGAGGAATAGTGATTGTTTTGATTGGTGCAACTCAACTTTTACTGCATAGCAACTGAAAAATTTGCTCTCCTGAAGAATTTGAAGACACAGCATACAATGCCACACCGTAGGCTTTCTCTGAAGCATCTGAAAAGCCACAAATTTTATTTTGCACTGGATTATTTGTAAAAATGTATCTAACAGCACTTATATTGTTGATGGCTCTTAATGATTCTAGAAAATGCAACCAATCATCAAGCTCAGCTGTAGGAAGATTTTCGTCCCAACCAAAATTGCAGTCCCCACAGTCTTTGTAGGAAAATTTTTGCTTTCGTCACAACTGGTCTTAGTAGACCCAAGGGGTCGAAAATGCGAGCAATATTTGACAGCACACTTCTTTTAGTTACCTTTGTTTGCTCACTGAATGATACACTAAAAGTAAAAGTATCATCATTGGCATTCCAACAAAGTCCTAGTGCCTTAGTTTCACTCATATTTTCAAAAGAGATGGTGAAAACTGGAAAGATGGTAATTCTCATTTTTAAAGGCTGGCTCCATTAATTCTGGATGGTTACTAAACCATTTATGTAAATTCATGCCGCACGTATTTAATAGTTGAATAAGCTCAATTTGCAATCTCTTAGCCGATTTTAGGTCAGCTGCTCCAGTCAGGACATCGTCCATATAAAAGTCTGATTGTACCACACCAGAAGCATACGGAAATTGAGATTCACCATTTTTACCAAGCTGTTTAAGGCAGCGCATGGCTAAATAAGGGGCACTAGTTGTGCCATATGTGACTGTACATGTACATAGTCTGTAATATTTCATCTCACCATTTACAGTATCTTTCCAAACTATGCGCGGTAAATCACGTTGACTTTTATCGATAAGTATCATGCGATACATCATTTTTACATCTGCTGTAAATGCATAGCGGTGTGTACGAAATCTAAGTATTATACTAAACAAATCATCTTGAATGACACCTCCATTCAGCTGTATGGAATTTAGAGATTATCCTGATGAAGTTACATGTGAACCATTAAAGACAACTCTCAATTTTGTAGAACTTTTATCTGGACGATAAAATGCATGATGAGGTAGATAATTCGCATGTATTGACTCATCTGTTTTCTCTACTTCCTCCATATGGCCTAACTCTCTATACTCTGCCATAAATGCGCAATATAACTCTAAAAGTTTTGGATTTTTGGCTAGCCTATTCCAAAGTGAATTTAATCTATTTTCCGCAAATTGCTTTGATTCTCCCAAAGAAGTAGGATCTTTTTTCAACGGCATTTGTACTATGAATTTGCCCGTTATATCTCTCTGATGTGTGTTTATAAAGTGGGTGTCGCATGCTAATTCTTCTGTATTTCTCAATGGTGTACTTTCTTCTACTCTTACAATTTCCCAAAATTTTCTCATTTCGAAATTTAAATCTGTTTCAGTAATTAACCCACAATGTGTTTGTTCCTGATCGTTACAATCGTAAACACTCCCACTTACTATGCAACCGAACACCGTATTTTGCAGTATTAAATTAGAATTTGGTAACTTCATACGACCCACCTTTATAAATTCTAGAAATACTACAGCTCCTAGCAAAAGATCTATTTTCCCTGGTCTATTAAATTCAGGATCAGCAAGAATAATAGACTCTGGAATTCCTAGCTCTGAAATATTAATATATTTCGAGGGCATAATTTGTGAAATCTTTGGTATGATAAAAAAAATCTAACTCCCGACTATAATCTCCCGAATTATTACTGATCAAGGCAGTAGTTTTATTTTTGACCGCTACAGAGGATCCACTTAAACACGATACCGAAATATTACTTTTTTCTTTTCGAATTCCTAATCTTTCAACTAACTGCAATGTTAAAAAATTGCTAATTGAACCATTGTCCAATAAAGCAGGCACCGGAACTTTATTTCCGAATTTATCTCTCATATAAACAATAGCAGTGGAAAGAAGAACTGTTTTAACATTATTCGATCTCACATTTGAAGTACCAGTGAAATTTTGAATTTGGTTATTTAACTCAAATGGTATGGCGTCAGCATTTAATGTTGGTTTACTTTCATTCGTTTACAATGCATTTGGCACTTCCTTATCACTATAATTTTTTGTGTTTCCCACCGCATTGGAATTTCTCTCACGCCTATCAAAACAAAGAAGTATATTGTGGCGTTTATGGCATTTTGAACACGAGAATGTTGAGTTACATTTTTTGACGCAGTGGCATTCTGAAAGACAGTTAAAGCACATATTGTTTTTTTTCCCAAAATCTACTCTTTCCTGTACATTAAATTTTTGAAATTTGGGACATTTAAAAACACAGTCATTTTCCTGGTTACATACAACACATTTGCGCATATTTTTCTCATTTAAACTCGCAACCATGGATGTTACCTTTGAAAAGCTAAGCTTAGTTTGGCTTTCGTTTAGAAAATTTCGTTTTGTATTTACTTGTTTGGACGCACTTAGTGTACGCACGTGGTCTCTCAAGAATTCTAGCAATTCAGTTAAACTCGGTAAATTATCCCGCTTAAGATGTCTTTCCCACCACATTTTTGTATCTACATTTAATTTTTGAGCCAAAATATAAGCAAACATAGTAGTAGAAATCCCCTCAACTTTTTGTTCTAAAATCTCTAACGACCTAATACATTCATTTGTTATATCTATTAGATTTAATAATGCTACTGGGGACTCATTCTGAATAACAGGAATATTTAAACTAGTTGGATGTGTCAATCCCAAAACTTTCTTCTATCTCATAAGTACATTTTAATATATAAAAAAAAAAAAAAAAAAAAAAAAAAAAAAAAAAAAAAAAAAGTGGTGACCCCAAAATTACCCACTATCGAATTTCCTCGAACATTTGACCTAGCCTACTGAAATTCTGGTATCCGAAAAGCTTAAAACGCAAAATTTAATTAATATTCTGAGAAAATGAGCTTAGTAGTGCTTCATGTTGGATAATTTATACTAAAACCTAATAAGCATCTACTTATGTCAAGACCTAACAGAATCTGAAATTTGATGGAATTTCGTCCATTAGTTCTTGAGATATAGTTATACCAAAAAATTTGCAAAACGTAGCACAGCAGCACCATATCTTGGACAATTTATGCCAAAACGTAAAAAAGCGTCTAATTATGTTATGCTGTAAAAGAATCTGAAGTTTGATGAAATTCTGTGCATTAGTTCTTGAGATATAGCTAGTTTAAAAAAAACCGTGTAAAATATAGCACAGCAGCATCATCAGCTGAATGATTTATAACAAAACGTAATCATCGTGTAAATATGTTATATGTCATTTTGTAACAAAATCTGAAGTTTGATAAATTCTGTGCGTTCGGATATAGCTATCGGAAAACTCGTGCAAAATACAGCATAGCTGCACCACCTGTTGCAAGGTTAATACCAAAATGTAATCAGCGTCTAATAATGTTATATATTCTAGTGTAACAGAATCAAAAATTTGATGAAGTTCTCTGCATTAGTTCTTGAGATATAGCTATCGCAAAAATCGTGCAAAATATAGCATAGTAGTGCCACCTATAGGGCAGTTCACACCAAAATCTTATCAGCGGCTATGTATCTCAAGGTATCGCGGAATCTGAAGTTTGGTGAAATTCTGTGCATTAGTTCTTGAGATATAGCTATCATGAAAAACGTGGCATAGCAGCGCCACCTACTGGCCAATTTACATCAAAACTTAATCAGCGTCTATGTATATCAAGGGGTCACAGAATCTGAAATTTGGGGAAATAGACCACTAGGATTTCTGAAGTCATAGAACGTCACGATGGATTCTAGCTTATCAGCTTCTCGATTTATCCCACAACCGTTCACCAAAAGCCAATCAAGCACCGCAATGCTTGTGGGAAACATTGCGAACTCCGCCCAATGCTAGTGGTCAATTCTGTGCATAGTTCTTGAAATATAGCAATCTTGAAAATCATGAAAAACGAGTATAGCATCGCCACCTGCCGGCCAATTTTCACCAAAAACCAATAGGCACTAACTCATATCAAGGTCTAACTGAATATAAAATTTTATTAAATTTCGAGCATTAGTTCTTGAGATAGAGCGCCCACAAATTTTTTGTCACATACAGACAGACTCACAGACAGACAGACGGACAGACTCACAGACAGACGGATGGACAGACTCACAGACAGACATTTTCTAAAAATAGTCAAAACGTGTTCAGGACATTCTAAAACGTATAAATCCGTCGAAAACTGGAAGTCGAAAATTTTCATGAATCATCTTGTAAAGATAGAAGAAAGTAAAAACGTTTTAAATGCGCGTAAACTTGTTCTCTGGAATTTGAAAACCGTTTTTCCAAAAGCGACCTTGCAACTTCATAATTAGAATCCACGATTGAAATAGATTGGATTATACGAAAGGCATCTCCTCTCAATGAAGACTTCAAATATTGTAATTTCATTGCCCCTGACAAATTTGAATTTTCATGTACAGTAGCTTTAAATATATCCTTAAAAGAAAGCCACTCATGCAAATTACCCGTAAATACAGGAAGAGTTAACTTCGGCAATTTTATGTTATTTTCAGCCTTTGTGGCGTTTTCTAAATTAACAGTTAGCAATTTCAATTTTGATAACTTTTTGGTAAGTTCAAATTCCATTATTTCTAATATTTCATTTATTTCCTCGTTTTCCGTAATAAAATCCTCAATTTTATCTTCTTTGCTTATCTTATAAATAGACTCAAATAACTCAGCAAAGTTTTGCTCTAATTTATTCCGTTTCTCCTTTATGAGAATTAATTCATTTAATTCTAGCTCAGAATTCGATAATTTTTCTTTTAGTTTTGTTAAATTGGTTTTGTAAATTTTCTTTTTCGCATTTAATTCTTTCATACTCATTTTTAACGATTAAAAATTAAATGGGTGCACTTACCCTTCTTGACTCTTTAAAAGATTATTTCTAGATACGAAGAATTAGCAAAGCTTAACAAAATATTCACCATTTATCCTTCAGTCATTTACGTAGAACAAGAACGCGCTGATTTTTCTCCGGCTCGACGGACCATATGAGTCTTCCAATTGTTCGAAAGTTTATTATTAATTTCTTACTCAACTCAAAATTAATTACTCATATCTGGTTTTAAACAGTTTATTCTCATGAGAACACTCATCTCAAATTCTTTCGAACATAGATAATTTAACAAAACACAACTCCAATAAAAAACCGTAGCATTTTTTCACATATTCTCATAAAAAAAAACATTCTAATCAAACTCAAAAACAAAAAGAATATTGTTTCACACAGCTTAAGTAAAAACTGAAGAAAACAAACATATAATGTATTTATCACAAATTATCGTTTGCACAGAAAACTTTTTACATTTCGAAATGATTAGGTATATCTTGGTTGATAGGCGACATCGCCAGTAAAAAATTAAATAGCATTTTATCAAACACCGAGTACTCCTACAATTTCGCGATATCTACGCAGATTTGCATTTGTCCACAGTTATATACACAAATTTTCATTGCTTCACTTCCAACAGATTATTTTTTTTAATATATGGATATTTTCTAAATTATCCCTTTTTAATTGAAATATCTATATTATAGTTACTGTTTTGACTTCGAAAACTTTCAAATAAAGGTGCGATGTTGTTTTAACACAAATTCAGTTACAGTTTATACAAAAATGCTTACAGTTTATTTCAAAAATGTAAAACTCTATCAGAAGAATCTGAATTTTTATTGACCTAAAAAAAGAGAACACATGTTATCATTTTTCTTTTTTAAATTATTTTGCTGTTTTTTAGTTGGTGACAACTCGAAGAAATGATTAAATTAGCAATTAAAAAGGAGAGATTTCCATAATGTTAAATTATGGAAGGCATAGCTCTGTATAAATTTTAAATGGGTGCCATTTCCATAACAATGAATATTTTTTGACAGGACCTCCGAAAAGCACATACCTGAATAAAAAGCTTTCGAACAAGCTATTACACGTCGATGAATGTTTTCTGGTTCCGATTATAATTGAGTTGTTTCTCCTTTTATCTTGCTTCATGAAGAAAAAAATGACAAAACAAGGGTTCTGGATCTCCATAATTAATCGGTGGATCTGGATGAAATTTGATAAACTTCGAGGTTTAGTGTAGGACACATCGCCTTTTCAATTTCATCGCGGTCCGATGTTTGGGTCCAAAGTTATTAAGGGTGTATTCGAAAAAACGTTTTTCCACCTTCAACAGCTCGAAATTTTCCGATACAATTTCAGACACAATTTTAAAAGTAGAGACATGAAATTTGCTGAGGGAATTTTTGAAGTAACGTATAAGGTGCCGTGTTATGTCTTTTTACGCTCAATTCATTAGAATTTGATTTATAAACAATTATCCGCTCAGTATGACCCTTTTTTTCGTTCCCAGATCTCCCGCTTCTGAAATATCCGTTCAAATTGGCAACTTTGGAAGCCTTTTTTGAAATATTTTCTACATTTATCAAAGAATCGACCGTTACGGCACCTTCAGTACTTTCTTAATAATACAGTTTGCCAGTTTCATGCATTTGAGAGCAAAAATGAACTTAAAAATAAATCGGAAAATAAGCAGTTTGAATCGAAATACACCCTTATGAGGTAAAATTTGAATTTTAATGTTAAAGATGTATGAGCTTTACTATATGATAATGGAAATTTCAAACGAAATCAAATTACTGTAGATGCTTCAGGGAGGTTTGCCTAGCCAGGTCTCAAGTTCCCTCCTGCCCTAATGTTAAGCCTATGGAGGTGGGATGCACTCTTATGTTTTTCCCACAGAAACCATTTTTTGGAAGGGGAAAGGGGGAAGTGTTGCTCATTCTTCTTATCAAAATATTTCTGAAATACATGCTTGATTTATTATTTTACGTGTTAAAATCGTAAAAGCAGTGAATAAGATTTTAACACTTTAGATAAAACTAAGTATATGTTTTAGAAATATTCTGACAACTAAGAAGAGAGAGACATCCTTTAAGTTAGATGTCTATACGGGCCAAAATATATAGGAGCCCAACTTGAACGAAAGCTATTTTAGCCCTACTTGGCTAGTATAAAATTAAAAATTCGACCCGAACCCGGCCCATCCTGTTCATATTTTCACAGTTCACGGCCCGTACAGAAATCAGGTATGTAATCTTGTTTAATTAATCACAATACTTCGTTGACTATATCTGGCAAAAATTTTGCGGGCGGTCTATCTCAAGAACTAATGCACAGAATTTAATAAAAATCTATATTTAGTTAGTCCTTGATAGAAATTGGTGCTGATTAGATTTTGTTATAAATCGCTCGACAGGGGGGGCTGCTATGCTGTCTTTTGTTTGATTTCCGCAATAGCTCTATCTCCAGAACTAATGCACGAATTTTCATTAAACTTCAGATTCAGTTAGTCCTTGATTAGATTTTGTTATAAATCGCTCGACAGGTGGGGCTGCTATGCTGTCTTTTGTTTGATTTCTACAATAGCTCTATCTCCAGAACTAATGCACGAATTTTCATTAAATTTCAGAATCAGTTAGTCCTTGGCATGATATGTCTTTTTTTATACGTTGGGGTAAATTGCTCAACAGGTGGCGCTGATATGCTGCAGTTTGTGCGATTTTCGCACAAACTGCTTTAGCTCTACCTTCAGAATTAATACACGGAATTTCCGCAAACTCCAGATTCAACTAGTCCATGACATAAATTGGACTTTTTTACGTTTTCGTTTTTACGCTCAATAGGTAGCACTTCTATGCTGTATTTTTTTTTTTTTTTTTTTTTTTTTTTTTTTTTTTTTTAAGCTTTTCACCACAACTCTACATTAAGCACGGATTTCCATCAAACTTCAGATTCGATTAATACTTGACATGATTTGGTGCTGTTTATATTTTGTTCTAAATAGCTCACAAATGACGCTGGTATACTGCATTTGTTTCGATTTCTGTATTAGCTCTATCTCAAGAACTAATGCATGATTTTCCATCAAACTTCAGATTCAGTTAATCCTTGTCATGAATTGATTTTGTTTACATTTTTGTGCCAATCGTCCAACAAGTGAAGCAGCTATGCTGAATTATGTAGGATTTATGGGATTTTAGCGTATTCATATCTCAAGAACTAATGCACGGAATTTCATATTTTTAAAATCCTCAGGATGGGCATATATTGCCATTTAATTTTGGCACTGTGATAACTTTCAAAATTCTTATAAAATTTGGTAAACGGGTTGTGTAACGTTACACAAAAATTAAGTTGTATTTTAATTAAACTGTAAGGGGATAAGGAGGCACGTTTGAACAATTTTTTTTTTAAATCAATATATTTCTTATTTGAATTGTATTTTTTGCGTTTTGAGTATTACATAATAAAAACAATGCATTTCTTCATCATATGAACCAGAAATTAAAAGTTTTCAGGTAAATTAAAAAATTTGTGAGGATTTAAAAAGCTGAAAGATTTTTGTTCAAACCTGCCCCCATGTTCCCAGTAGGGTGCCCAGCTTTTTTGTTCAATGGTGCCCCATCACATGGAGTTCAGCATTACAACTATTTACTCTGTTCGGCTGAAGAATTTGAACAAATCAAAGCTTATTAACTAAAGATTACACATTTATTTAAGTTTTGAAAAATAAATTAAAATTGTAGGGATATAAAATTGTCAACAAAATTCTTACAACTTTATTTTCTTAAGTTTAGATTTATAAGGGAGAAAAATACATATCTTGCATAGGCAGTATTGTGCATACTAAATGGTGCAGCTTTGTATACTTATTGCACTGAAGCAATAATAATGTATTGCCATAAACATTTAAAAAAAATAATTTATTGAAGTAAAATATTTAAAGGGTTCAAAGGTATTCCTCTTCCCTATTTATAGGAAAGATTTTTTAAATAGCTATAAGTATTATATTTAATCAGGATAAAGAAAATTACAATTATTATTCCAGTTTTCTTGTCTTGTTATGAATGATACACATTTCATTTATTTAAAAACTGAATAAAAATACAAAATTGCAGAAAAACATCATTTTTTTCCTTTCATTAGATACCGGATAAGCAAAGACAGCGTATAATGCAAGCATCTGCAAAAAATATTCCGTCATTAATAAACATTTCATCCTTATCCAATGACAGCTGTTCGACTACATACCACAAACATGAAGAAAATTAATTTTAATTTTTCATTCTTCATAATATGCATATTCCACTCTGATAGATTGATAAAAATAAATAAATAAATCCATGTTAAAGAAATTTTTAAAAAAATGCATTATGCAAATTATATATTTTCTGCTTTTCAAATGAAAGAGATTTATGGTGTACTTAATGTGCCCTCACAAAGGGAGGAAGTGCAGGAAAGAGCATTTGACCCTCCTTGGATTTTCAATCTTAATTAAATACTTATTTTCTCTTATTATTTTTTAAAAGAAAAGTGTGTATTCTTATCAGATGACTCAAATTAAAAAATGAATCAAAGAAAAATTAAACAATGTTTTTTGCATCAGAAGAGGGGTGCCCCTTTTGACCCCCTCCAGTTGTCATAATTTCTAGATATATTTTTTACGACCTTAAATGAGAGGGGTTCACGAAAGTGGAGTCCCTTGACGAAAAGCAGAATAGATTGTTCCAATCCTTTATTTTGAAAAAGTCTTATTGAAGCTTATTTTTTACTTTTTTTTTTATTTACTACATTCCTGTCTTGTCGATATGCTTAAACATTGTAATTTTGCACAAGGTGTAGAACCTCCCTCCCCCCCCCAAAAAAAAATGCAATTTGTTCGTAAGCTATATGACTTTTTTTTTTTTTTTTTTTGAGATATTAATTTATTTTTATAGTTTTAGTACCAATTTTGTAATTGTGGCAACAGAAAAACTCCATTTCTATAATTATCTCATAAAAATTGTATACATAATAGTAATTTAACATAAGCATAAATTAAACATAACATTAAATTAAACATTAAAAAACGTTAAATTAAACATAATTGTAATTTAACAAATTACAACAACTATTTGGAAAGTGATATTTTCAAAAACTAAAATTTCAAAGATTTATAAATA
Organism: Maratus speculifer; assembly: GCA_964019185.1. NCBI lineage: Eukaryota > Metazoa > Arthropoda > Arachnida > Araneae > Salticidae > Maratus > Maratus speculifer. Next base: position 65,097,509 of record OZ025295.1, read on the forward strand.
AATTCTATATTTAAATTAATAATAAACACCATTTTTATGATGATCATAACGAGTCAAATATTACTGACGTCATGCATTAAACATTAATATTCCTAGACCAATAATTAAAAGAAAAAATAAACAGTACTTTATAGATATACAACTTTAACTGTTTAAAGTGTGCACTTTTATTTGATGGCGTTAATCAGACTGACTTCTGAACGCCTCATATTACTTACGACATGGATTAAACATTCATATTCCTTAATCCATCATAAACAAATTTTAAATGAAATTTCAGTTTTACAATTTTCGGAACTGCAAATTTTTAAACTTCTAAACATCGCACATTTTACATTTTTATACCGTTGCGTAGAGAGTTTTTTTAAAAAAAAGAAGCACTTTTAAATGAAATTTGTTTGAAATCTTTATCACAATTTGTTTTCATATTATTATTTTTTTTTTAAAACTTTTTATTACTTCTTTTGTCATTGTAGCAATAGAAGTATTCCATTTTTGGACATTGGACTTGGACTTGGATGAGATAGTTGTCAGAGTGCCTGGAGAAATCGACTCCTTACCTCTAGTAGAGAAATGATACATGGAACAATTCAAGTCATAGCCGATGTCTGACAAACAGAACGTCAGAAAAAAACAGGGGGTAGCTGGGTCCCAAAAAAAGCAAAGGCTCTTTAAGGGCACCATACAAAATAAATAAAATAGATGAGAGTATAAATAAGAGAAATGAGAATATTTACAAATATTTACAAACGTATTTACATAGTATTTACAAAATAGAGACTAGGAGATGGTGAATGTTCAGTATGGAATAACCCTATCAATGAGATAAAAACTAGGAAAAATTATCCTGGGTCGATGTTTTCAGGGAGATGTAGGGTTGCTCGTGGTCGTCTCCAACGAGCGTTTGAGTCATAATTTGAAATATTATACAAAGCAGGATTTGGGATAGAAGGAATGTTGTCAAAATCTTTATGGCTTGATTTTTGATAACAGAACGAATAGGCGGAATATTAAGGTCTGAATGGATAACAGTATTTCTGCGATACCAAGGAGCGTGAACAATACCACGGAGAGTTTTGTTTTGAATTATCTGAATTTTTTGCAGATTGGTTTTAGCCGCTGAACCCCAGATCTGAGCGCAATAAAGAAGTATGGAACGAAGTACTGTTTTGTATAACAGTACCTTATTGCTCATACTCATCTCATGACTGTACAGGAGATGGGCGAGGTCTTTTTTTGCTTTGTAGAACTTCTGGACGGTATAGTCGATTTGCTTGCGCCAAGTGAGAGTGCTGTCCAGGAATTCACCCAGATATTTTACCTCCCGTCCGAAGGTAATGAAAGAGCCATCAAGAAAAAGAGGAGGAGGAGTGGAGCGGTTACGTGTAAAGATAACAGCCTGCGACTTATTAGAATTAATTTTAATTCGCCATTTGGTGAAGAAGCATTCAAGTTTGCGTATGTGTTGTTGTAGATACGTGCGTAATAAGAAGATTTTTATCACGAGCCATCACAGTTGTGTCGTCCGCATAAATAGCCTACAACGTGTGTGGAGAAGTAGTCATAGATATAAGCTTTGTAAAGCCAGGGGGCCAATTTGGAGCCTTGTGGCACGTCCGCATTAATTGGACGAGGTGTGGAAAGGATGTTGGCATATAGCGAACGCAGAATGTTCTGCCACGAATGTATTTGAGGGCGAAGCGCAGAAATACATTCCTGCGCTTCGTCCAGGAATGTATGGGCGAAGCGCATCATGCCGCGCACATGCGCAGTGGGATTTTTGGACATTAAACATGGACCAATCAGAAAACCAATAAAATAAAATAAGCTGCGGAATTCATCCAATAAAAAGATTCAGATATACTTCAAATTTTCCAGTTCTCTTCCGAGATCAATGTGGAGCAATGTTGGAAAAAAAAAAAAAGCCCTGATGGGGCTGGACCAAAATCTTGCCCAATTATGGATTTCGCTCTGAAAGTGCCAATCCCTTACCTGTACTTAACATTTGAAAGCGAATGCATACTGTAAATACTCACTATTATGAGATAAATCGGAACAAAATTCAAAACAAACAAGGGGAAAAATCATGCGTAACATCGCTGGCGCCCACGATATATCGTGGTAATGTCTTACAGAAATCATCGGGTTATTTAATTGTTGCTAAAAATGAGAGATCAAGTTTAAAGATTAAAGTTGATCAAGTTTCTGTAAGAAATTGCTGTATTCCGCAAACGCCAGTGCAATAGGCCTGGTATAACTTACATTTATATATAAATAACATTTATATAGGCCTGGTATAAATTATATTTATATAAAAATAGCATTTATATAGGCTTGGTATAAATTATATTATTTTTTTTTCATATGATAAAAAGGAGAAATCTAAATGAGCACTTTAGAAATAGCACTTTGCCATGTTAACAGCTATCAGGTATATGCATGCGAATTTTTTTGTGCATTTCTGCACATGATCTATAGATTTTAATGTATTGTAAAAACAGACTAATGTTTCTTCATCTTCAATTGAATATTATATAACAAGAAAAAGACTATACAATAAAAAAAATCATTATTTTCTTCTTTTTTTAAGATTTACAGCAGCATTTATAAAAACAAACCTTCTTTTGCTGCCAGTGATCTTCAAAAACATCTATGAATAGTTTTAATAATCTATTTATCAGTTTTTTCAATCTAGAATATTGCATTATCTGATACCATTCTCAAATAAATAATAACATGTTCAACAAACATGTCTTACATACAGGGTGTTCTAGAAAGGACTCCCCAACTTTGAAATGACATAATTTCGAAACAGTGAGAGATAGATAGGTGAAACAAGTTGAATGTTAGACAGATAGGTCTGGAATTTTTTATACATCAATTTAAAAAATAGTTCCAATATTGGACACGAGAGGGCGCTGCAATAACAAAGCTCTGTCTTTGAAATAGTTCTTGAAAGTAAGCTTTCTGAACTGAAACAAAAAATCATTTTACAATGGTTTCGATATGGTTACTTTTTTCAGCGTCAGCATGACGTAATCCAAAGGTGAAGTTCAAAGTCACTAGTTGCAATACTTCTACACAAATGGATGCACTTGCCTCACAGATGAATTATTCAAGCTGTTCCGACGTTTGGGGATTCTTAGAATAAACAGCGTCCTTCAAGTAATCCCACAATACGACTTTTTTACGCGTGTCAGCAATAAAACAGACGCACGAATGAAATTTCTGTACTTCTGAGTATCATTTAAAGCTCCATGTACGAGTCCTTTCTTGATTACCCTGTACAAATAGCTTAAACTACCAACATTAACATTAATATATTAATATATTTTACATTAATATATTTTGATAGTCTTGCATTTTTGAATTCAGTTAGACAGCTGAAAATGTTTAAATGGAATTAATAACACCTTAAAAAACGATATTTCGGTTTGAGATGAGTAACACGTTACTATAAAACTAATCGGCAGCGTTTCCGAAAATCAGCGACTGAAAAAGAAAACTTTATTTTTGAAATATCTCTTTAAAGCTGGAAAACATGTTGATTTCTGGGTTTCTAGAATTAAAAAATGGTTAAGAGGTTATTTTATATATGTTAATGCATATTTATGGCAGAATAAGAAGTTGTTGCTTTTTCTTTTTGTCAATGTACATTAGTGTACTGCATATAATGCTAAATTTTCATTCAGACAAAAAATGCAACACAAGTGAAAACACCTCTACGACAATTACCATCCACAGTCAACGATGGTAATGCATTTTACTTCTTTTGCCTTTTGTATAAATTTATTTATATTGTTCTAGGTAAACCCTTATCTTTACATGCGTCTTTTTTTTTAAATGCTAAATAGAAAATGGAAATCTGTCCTTTTCAGAATTTAGTGTCGCCCCCCCAACCAAAAAAAATATACCAAAAAAAAAAAAAAATCACTAAATCTAAAAATACACTATGTGGCCAAAGGTGACCGGCCACTTGCGAATTTAAACATTTTGTTAAATATTTAGAAAAATACATGAAGAATTATCCTGAAAATCTAAGTGTGTAAACACTTACAAGGGCACCACCAAACATGGTGCTCACAGATTTTGATGATTTCAAAGTATGTTGTAGGGGTGACACCACTAATTATTCAGCTGAAAGGGTTTTTTCAAATGGGCCTTAGCTTTTGAGAAATTAGGGGTCAAAGTTTAGCGCTCATTTCAAATAGCCGTTCGTATTGCAAACAGATTGTGGGTGGCATTGCGGTAACGCTCGAGACTCCAGATTCGGAGTTGGCGGGTTCAATCTCAAGTTAGAGCTTTTTTTTTTTTTTTTTTTTTTTTTTTTTTTTTTTTTTTTTTTTCCTTTCTTTATATACTTTTTTATACGTTGCATATTTAGAGCAGAGTTGGGAATCCTACAAACTTTGAACTTTTTAATATTTTCTTAATAATTTAAATTTATATATTCGAATTTATTTCATAAAAATGTATTTTTTGTGCAATTTTTAAACTAATATTTTTATTGACAAAACTGCAAAACTAATTTATGCCCAGAACTCCTTTTTATTAATTATTATGTAATTTCTTTTTTTATGAAGCACAATTCTGAAATAATTTTTCTTTTTTCTATCGCCTTTTTTGTGGAATTTTTTAAATGAAAATTTATCCTTTTTTGTATAAATTATATAAAATAATTTTCAGGTGCAATTTCTCAAACACTTATAGGATTAGTTAATTCAAATAATGCATATCTTCGAAAGTGTAATAAAATATTAATGCAGCAGTGCTAAAATATTATCCAAATTTTTACTGATCTTTAAATACATTCATCTCTAATGTTCAACCTAAACATTATTTATCGTTTGCACAAATAAGAAATGACAGATTACATTAAAAAATTATATATACATTTTTATTTTAACAAACTAAAACACTATTCATAAAAAAAGTAAACTAGATCGGAAAAATCGTCTGCTAATGATTTCAATAAGATAAAATTTACGATACATAAAAAAAAAAAAAAAAAAAAAAAAAAAAAATACATATGTGTTTATTTTATTCGTCTGCTTTTATTTGCTCAGTAAATCACGCAAAAATAGAAATTCTTTTTACTAATGTCATTTAGCTTCTTTTGCAGACAAATAAAAGATTTGCAATATTGGTATGAAGGCGAAATTACGAATGCATTAAAATATTGCGAGACGTTGTTACAAAATGTTAATCTGCTTACAAATTCTCTACCGCATGATATTTCCTGTGCTTCTATTGCTATGGCTGAAGAATTTCATAATTCAATATTAAAAATATTAGATGATCGACAAATTATTGAAGCAGATGAACTGATATTGAATGAAGAATATGAATTAAATGAATTTACAAAGGTATTAATTTTTTTTACTTAGCAATATATATATATAGATGTATTTATACGTTATATTTCATTCCGAAAAAATCGAAAAGTAAAAATTGAAAAAATAAACTATCCCCATAAGAAAATAGTTATAAGTTCAAAGCTTGTAGAATTCCCAATTCTGCTTTAAATATGCAACGTGTAAAAAAGTATATAAAGAAAGGGGAAAAAAAAAAAGCTCTAACTTGGGGTTGAACCCGCCAACTCCGGGTATGGAGTCTCGAGCGTTACCGCAACGCCACCCAGCCACAATCTGTTTGCAATACGAACGGCTATTTGAAATGAGCGCTAAACTTTGACCCCCCAATTTCTCAAAAACTAAGGCCCATTTGAAAAAACCCTATCAGCTGAATAATTAGTAGTGTGACCCCTACAACATACTTTGAAATCATCAAAATCTGTGAGCACCATGTTTGGTGGTGCCCTTGTTAGTACAAGTCGTCACACATTTCCGTGAAGATTTTTTTCTCGAAATTCTATAAGGGATTGTCAACAAATTGCAAAAGATCAAATATCTTTTGTATAACCCGGTCAAAACTAATGTAGCAAAAAGAATTCATATTATAGATTACGATTAAGTGGCTTATTGTCATAAACTGTCTTCATATTTATGCGGATAGAATGTATACTCATAGAGAAATTAAGGTTTTTATAAAAACAATACTAATTTTTTTCAAGTGTTTTGTTTATAATTTGCATAATTCTTAATATAAAATAATGTTCTTTTCAGAAAATATGACAAACAACATTATACACATTACCCTGTAAACAAAATTAAAAAATAATAAAAATTTTATGGAAAATGAGCAGGTTTACTAAATATTTTTTCATTGCGCATACGTGAAGGCTATCAAAATTTCATTTGCATATTGTGTTAGCTAAATGTATGCAGCAACTTTTGTGAAAGTCTCAAAATCATAACTTAAAAATTCTGAAAGCTATAGAATAAGCTCAAAATCCGTTATTCGCAAAATGAATTTAAAAAATGAGGGGTTGTATCCAAATATAGTATTACGTACCATATTGTGTATTCTGTATTGACACTAATCAACAGAAAAATGGATACAGCCTCTCATCCTTTTGCTTCATTTTGAAAATAACGGATTTTAAGCTTTTTCTATAGCCGATCACTTTAAGAATTTTCAAGTTATGATTTTGTGACTTTCACAAAAGTTGCTCTATACATTTAGCTAACACAATATGCAAATGAAATTTTGATATCCTTCACGCATGCGCAATGAAAAACATTTTAGTTAACCTGATCATTTTTCCTACAATTTTTTACATTGTTTAATTCAATTTACAGGGTATTGTGTACAATGTTGTTTGCCATAATTTTGTAAAAGAACATTATTTTATATTAAAAACTCTGCAAACTATAAGCAAAAAACCTGGAAAAATTCAAGACTCTTTTTTATAAAAAAAAAAAAAAAAAAAAAAAAAAAAAAAAAAAAACTTAATTTTTTTTAGAAGTATACATGCTATTCTGATAAAAACGAAAACAGTTTATTACAATAAACCATTTAATCATAATCTACAGTTTGAACGCTTTTGCTAGATTAGTTTTGACAAGGTAATCCAAAAGACTTTTTTTTTTTTCAATTTATGACAAACCCCTATGGAGTTTCTGGAAAAAAAATTCACAGAAATGTATGACCGGTGCTATTATGATTGCGCACTTAGAGTTTCAGGATAATTCCTTCAGATATTTAAGAAAATGCCTAAAATCACAAGTGACCAGTCGCATTTAGCTATATAGTGTAGATAGTATAATTCATTTTTTACTTTTATGACTTAAAATACATTTTTTTCATTTTATATAAAATGACGCTATTACGCATACGCTGCAGTATTCCACATTTATGATCCAGTATAAAGGGGAACGCAATACCCTTCATTCGGCAAAAAATGACGAAAATATTGATTTTTTAATAATTTGCTGAAATTGTGCTTTACTATCCCTCGTCCATTCTAATGAAATTTTGGAAATATCCGAGTATTATAAATACAGTTTAAAGCAATTTAATTACATGGCTGTCACTTTCACTGCCACATAGGCATGTTAAAAATGATAAAACTTTTAGGTATATTTTTCAATTGACTCATTTTTTTCCTACATAAAAATGTAAAATAAATTCAAATTTTCCAGTAATTTTACGCATATTTGCTCATTTTATTTATTTTCTCCCGAACTAATTAACTTATGATAAATCCGATAGTTAAAATTATACAATACTCTTCTAAGAATAGTTTAAAAAGCAAATTAGCTCAAAACGTTCAAAATTGTTAAAAAATAGATAAATAAATAAATTTTTTTTCCGAATTTTGGCAGAGAAATGAAACAGTTTTTTGATAGAATCAATTTTCATCATTGAGTCCTTTATTATTGGGCCAAAAATACACCTTCAAATGTTTATACTGAAAAAAAAATTCAAAGGGTATCGAGTCCTATTAAGGAAACTTATCCGGTGTGGATGTGGAAATAAAAGGTGGGATTCCATATTATTTCAACGGGAGAAAAAAATTATCCTTCTTTGTTCATTCAAATTTAGAAATTTCAACAATATTTTTTCAGCACGTATACAGAAAGATGATTTATCCATCTGTATACTTAAAATATATTTAAATTGGTGTTAAAGTTTCAAAAATTACATATAACAAACATTATTTATTCGTTTATAAGTTATACGACTGTGATTTGGAGTTTAAAGGGGGGTAAAGTACCTTCCTATCTGCGTGTTTAATATATATATATATATATATATATATATATATATATATATATATATATATATATATTGTTGAAATTTTAAGATTTGAATGAACAAGAAGGAGAAATATTTTTTCCATAGGATAACTGGGGATTCATTTTTTTTTTCTTTTCCCACCAGGTAAATCCCCAGAAATAATATCGATAGAGAAGTATGCATATAGCATCATTATTTAGAAATAATACACAAATCCAGCGAAAAACGACGTTAGAAATTCAACAAGAAAGAAAATAAAAAAAAAGGTATTTAATGTTGTATGTGTTTTATTTGTTGGTAGCTTTAGGTATGGCTGCTGAAAATTAAATACAGTTTGTAACAGCTGCATGTTCTATCAGAAATAATTCATTCACTACTTTTTTCAAAATTCGGAAAATGTTATTACACAGAAATTAATATTTTTTTTTCAGCTTTTTGATAGGAATTAAATAAATGTGGAGAAAATAAGTCACACAAATATTCTTTAAAATATATTTTTATAGCAGACAGTATTCTTGACATAGAATAAATTTTAATTAATTTTTTTTTTCAGTTGTAATCAAAAAAAGGCAGCAAAAAGATATAGTAATATTACTATTTTCTCTTTACTTTCTACAGAAATAGAATATTTCAGTTACGAACATTACAGAAATGGCACTGTTGTGTCAATATATTTTAATGAAAGCAGTAGACTGTATAATCGCTTTTCACACAATTTAATAACACATTTCACAAATAAAATCCGCTGAGAGAACACAATGCACCATTTCGTCGAGATTCACAAACTCAACATAAGGTAAACATAAGAGAACAATAATATCCCTGCGCAGAGGGAAAAACACATATTATCCCTACGCAGAGGGAAAAGCACTGGGATAAAAAGCAGACGATTTTTTTAATTAAACATACTCCCGGCCTTGAAAGCCGAAAGGGTTTCAAAAATTTACTCTAAGGGTAATTTACACAACTTAGTTATTGGCCTTTTTAATTCACTATTTTCAGTTTTCAGGGTAACTACACGAACCTTTTTATCAGATCCAGGGTGAGTTTTGATCACTCTAGCTAATTTCCACTGTAAAGGGGAGAGACCTTCATTTTTTATTATAACTAAATCACCTATTTTAATATTAGGCTCTTCTTTAAACCATTTTACTTCCTGTTGTAAGGTCGAAAGGTACTCATTGCTCCATCTTTTCCAAAAGTGTTGTTGTATTTTCTGCACTAATTGCCACCTGGTCAATCTTGATGCAGGTACCTCTGAGATATCTACTTCTGGTACTGAAGTAAGAGGAGCACCAATTAAAAAATGACCAGGGGTTAAGGCCTGTAAATCATTAGGATCTGAACTTAAAGGACAAAGGGGTCTAGAATTTAAACATGCTTCGATTTGAGCTAAAAGTGTTGAAAGTTATTCAAATGTCAAAACTGAATTGCCAACGGTTCTTTTTAAATGGAATTTCATCGATTTAATACCAGCCTCCCAAAGTCCTCCAAAGTGAGGAGCTGAGGGGGGATTGAAATGCCAATTTATTTCTTCTGAATTTAAGTATTTTGTCACTTCTTCATTATGCTGAGAAGAAGCCACAAATTTATACAATTCTTTCAACTCCTTGCTCGCACCGACAAAATTTTTGGCACAAAAATCACTTACAATTTCTTTTGGCTTTCCTCGTCTGGATATAAATCGCTTCAGACAAGCTAAAAAAGCCTGAATAAATAAATCAGTCACTAATTCAATGTGAATTGCATGAGTAGAAAAACATATAAATAATGAAATATAACACTTAAAAGATTTTGAACCTCTACCTTTTTTAAATTTACACAATATAGGTCCTGCATAGTCAATTCCTGTAAAAAGGAACGGACGGGTAGGTTGCACTCTAGTTCTAGGTAAATCAGCCATGATTTGTTTAGCTGTAGAAGCAGAAACACGAGCACAGATTACACAATTCCTTACGAACTTTCTTACAGCACTTCGTCCACTTAAAATCCAAAATTTCTGTCTGATAACACACAATAATAGCTGAGGGGCAGCATGAAAATGAGATAAGTGAAAATATCTGATAATCAACACTGTCACTGGATGATTTTTTGGTAACAATATTGGATGGATTTGTTCTTGTGTGAGATTTGAATGACGAAGACGTCCTCCAACTCTGAGTATTCCTTCTTTATCAAGGAATGGAGAAAGATTGATCAGTTTGCTATTGCGAGGTAAACACTTACCAGAAGTCATACATTTAATTTTCATCATCATACATTTAATTTCATCTCTTGCACTTGTTTAATTATCACCTTTAAGGCACTCTGAATTTCTGTATGTGTAAGAAAGCCGAAGTTTCTTTTTGAAACAGGTAAACGAGAATTCGTGAGAAATCTCAAACACCAAGCAATAATACGTTTTAGCTTAGTAAATGATGATATATTTGAGAGAATAGGCATTTCCACACTTGATTGGGCTGTAGCATAAAAATAATTTTTCCTTTGTTCTAATAAAGCTTCGTCACTGAAAACACTCCCTAATTGTGATTTTGGAGAAGTGAAAGATGGATCACTGAGCCAACTGGGGCCATTCCACCACAGATCATGCAATGATAATTCTGAGGGTGATAGACCTCTTGATGCACAATCTGCTGGATTCTCCTTTCCCTTTATATGATGCCAGCACTCAGAAGGAACAAGTTGCTGTATTTCAGAAACACTATTTGCAACAAAAGTTTGCCATCTTCTTGATTCGGTTGATAGCCAAGAAAGAACTATTGTTGAATCCGTCCAACAATTAATTTTAGAGATGTTCAAACACAATGAATCTAGAACAGTTTTTACCAAACGGGCTGACAGCAGGGCGGCACTCAATTCTAATTTAGGTAAAGTTATTGTTTTTAAAGGTGCAACTCTTGTTTTTGCTGCTAATATTCTAACTGATACAGCCGAATCATTTGATAAGGATCTTAAGTAAACAACTGCACCATATGCCACTAAGGAAGCGTCACTAAATGAATGAATTTCAAATGTGTTAGCTGAAGGAATAATTGCTAAACGCGGCACAGTAATTGATGTTAAACATGCGAGTTCTTCCCGAATTTTTATCCACTTATTTTTAATTAGAAGTGGAACTGGATCGTCCCATGCCAGATTACTTCGCCATAATTCCTGAAGTAGAATTTTTGCAGAAATTATAAAGGGAGAGATCCAACCAAGTGGATCGAAAAATTTTGCTATATCTGACAATATGGATCTCTTTGTGACTTCTTTTAATGTTGGTTCTATGGTGACACTAATTTTAAAGACATCGAGATTTGAGTCCCATTTTAATCCTAATACCTTTATTGAGTTATCGTTTTCAATTGATAAATCTGATTTAGACTGAATTAAATTTTCAGGAATGTTTTTTAGTACACTGATGTCATTCGAGGCCCACTTGCGTAACTCAAATCCGCCTCTTATAATTTATTATTATTGTTAATTTCAATAGTCATTTATTTATCGTGCAATTTCATAAATTATTATTCTGGATTAATTTATAACTCGATTATTCAATCGGTAAACGAATTATAACAGATCTAAATTTTCCAAGTGGGCGAAAAATGTCCGGGCCAGGATTCGAACCAAGGGTATATTGGTTGAAGCCGCCGATGCTCTTCCAACTTAGCCATTCCGGACGAATACTGAACGACCAATCTGTGGAGCTGATCCAAAGTATCAGATCAGATTGTGTGATCGTTGAGGTTATTTGAGTGAATGAGTCCTCTAGTATTTGTCCGGGATGGCTCAGTTGGAAGAGCATTGGCAGCTTCATCCCTGGTTCGAATCCTCAGGGGCGTTCCGACCAAGTGTGCAAAGTGTGCGGCACACACAGGCGCCGAAGCAGTAAAGGCGCCAAATGATTTCAGTTGAAAAGCAAATATTATTAAAAAAAATCTTTAATTTATTTATACTAAAATGTATTATATTTTCTTGGCATCTGAATTATCTTTTGTAGATTTACCTTATAGAAATTATTTATAAATATTCATTTCTTTCTTTAAAATTTTATTTTATTCTACTTATGTGTCCTCTAATAAATCATTTAGACAAGACCTGCCCAACTTTTATAAGCAGAGGGGCACCTCATATAGTTATAAATAATAAAAGACGCCACACAGCTGAAAATATGCAACACTATAATCTCACTGCGGTGGAAAAGCATAATATACAGTTTTATTACCGTAGGAGCTAAATTCCACTTGTTTTTTATTATTATTTATAAGAAACAATTGTCACTTTACTTCAGAATTTATCATAAATAAGAAGAAAATTACTATTCGGAAGTACTGTTAAAAGTTTCTCCTACAATATCAGTCCATGAATAGAGGTAGACTTATATGTTAGAAACGTCTTATATGATGCGCGTACATCTCACGCTGATAGCTATAAGTCCCCTATGATTCAGAAACTATTTTAAAATAATTTGCAACAATAGTTTAATTCAGAATAAATTTAAAATTAGATTTTAAGAGGACAGTCTATCGTCAAAAGTTTTGTAGATGAAGAAGCTATAGAAACCTTAATCACTGAATAACAACTTAATAGCATTAAATAATTAAAACTTATTTAAGGTCATCGATAAGTATTACAAGAAAATTATTTAAATATTTTTTACTTTTAAAAATACATCCCTTAAAATGGATTTTTAATCTTAAAAATAGTTAGTATAAGAGGATACATTCGAATAGATGCCAAGAAAACCTAAGGGCGCAATCGCGGCGTCCGCGGGGGACGCTTTGGAGAATCCTGAATGGAGAAACAATGTAAAACCAGAACTTGGGGGCTATGCACAGGGCCGTAGCTAAGGGGGTGCTATGGGCTCAGCTTCCCCTCAAACATTTTGAGCCTCCCAGGAAAAGATTCCAAAGTCACTAAATTGATTTCTATTCCAAAATTCAAATGAAATTCTGTTTTAAAATCTAATTAAGTTTTGAGGACCTTTCACAGGTTTTGCAAAAATACTAAATTGTAACTAAAATAAGTGTTTCAGCACTTGCTCATCCTATTTACACATATGAAGCCAACAAGTTGTTTAAGATTTCACTCGTTTTACACTCGAATTTTTCATCATCCTATTCTTTTCGTAGCATAAAATGAAACTATTACAACAATTTAATGAGAAACATAGTAACTGCAGAGTGAACATGTACCAATTTATCTTTCTGCGTCACAGAGAGAAAGAGAGAAAATATGACCACCCCCCTTTCACATTATTCACTTCTAGTTACGGCACTGGCTATGCATACATAACGTTATTACTTTAGGGGGAAGGGGGGGGGAGAATCTAGCATATGATGTCGGAAGATATCTCTAGTGAGGGATGGGGTGTCTTGATATATTTATCATTTTTGAATGATCCAACCAAAATTTTCTCTTTCTGTTTCCTTTTTTTCTTTTTAATATGTTTTTTTTTCATTTTACTTAAATTTGTTGGTTATATCAAAATAGTTTGCAATATATATATATCATCATCATCATCATCATCATCATCATCAACCGTTTTCGATCCACTGCTGGATGTAGGTCTCCCCCAGATTTTTCCAATGTTTTCTGTCTAATGCTTTCGTCATCCAATTTACACCAGCCACTTTTCTAATTTCGTCACTCCATCTTACTTGTGGTCGTCTTCTTGGTCGTATTACATCTCTAGGATACCACTGTAGTATATTTGTGCTCCATCTATTGTCTTGTCTTCTTGCAATGTGTCCAGCCCATTTCCATTTTAGCTGCTTAATTTTTTCAAGGATGTCAAAAACTTTTGTTTGATTTCTTATCCAGGTTATCCTCTTTCTGTCTCTTCTAGTTATGCCTAGCATACATCTTTCCATGCTTCTCTGTGCTGTTTGTAATCTTTGTATCATCCGTTTTGTTAGTGTCCATGTTTCTGCTCCGTAGGTTAATGCAGGTAAAATACATTGATTAAAAACTTTTCTTTTCAAACAAAGAGGCATATTACTCTTCAGAATAATACTGTTCTTCCCGAAAGCACTCCACCCATTTCTTATTCTTCTATTGATTTCATTCATGATACTATTATCTGATGATATTTCCTGTCCTAGGTACACATAACTTTGCACTTCTTTAATCTCAGTGTTCTTGTAGACAATTTTCTTTTTTGATGTAAATGAATTAAACATCACCTTAGTCTTTTCTAAATTTATTTTTAATCCCACATTGATGCTAGCTTCTGCAAGATCTTTTAGCATAATTTCCAATTCTTCAGGACTGTTACTGAAAATTACAATGTCGTCAGCGAAGCGGAGATGACTTAAAAATTCTCCATTTATTCTAATCCCTTTGTTTTCCCAATCCAGCTTCTTGAAGATATTTTCTAAGACAGCATTAAAAAGCTTGGGTGAAATGGTGTCTCCTTGTCTTACTCCTCTTCCGAGCTTGATCTTCGCTTTTCCTTTATCTAAACGGATGGTTGCTGTTGCTTTCTTGTAAATCTTCTTTATGATATTGATGTAAGGTTTGTCTATACCAATGTCCTCCAGAGAATCTACTACTGCTGATGTGTAGACGGAATCAAAAGCTTTTTCGTAATCAATAAAGGCAAGGCAGAGAGGTAAATTATATTCTTTATGCTTTTCTATGAGTTCCCTTACTGTTTGGATATGATCCATTGTGCTGAATCCACTTCGGAATCCTGCTTGTTCTCTAGGTTGAGCCGAGTCCAGAGCTGATTCAAGTCTTGTCGTTAAAACTTTGGTGAAAATTTTATAAATCACGGACAATAAGCTGATCGGACGGTAATTTTTAATGTTTTCCTTCTCTCCTTTCTTGTAAAGTAGTATCATCACAGCATTATTCCAATCTTCTGGTACATCTGACTTTTTGAGACATTTGGAAAATAGTAAAGATAGCCTTTTTGCAAATTCTTCTCCTGCTTCTTTGATAAGGTCAATTGTAATTCCATCTTCTCCAGGGCATTTACCTTTTTTCATAAATCTAATAGCTTGTAAAACTTCATCTGTCATCACTGGGATTATCTCTTCAGTTTCTGTTAAGATTTCTCGTTGATCGTGTACATTGATATCCCTCTGATCTTCACATTTATATAGATCATTATAGAATTTCTCAACAATGTGTACTATTTCGTTGCTGATTTTGGTGATTGTTCCATCTGCTCTCTTCAGTGCAAAAATGCCTTTTCTTCCAACACATAACTTGCGCTTAGCTGATTTTAAACTTTTGTTATCTTCCAGAACTTTTTTAACAAGGTCACAGTTAAATTTTCTGATATCTTCTGTAACGCATTTTCTTACTGTTTTACATAATTCAGCATATTCAACTCTTGATTTAGGATCATTTTTCTTCATTTTAAATTCTCTGCGTTTTTTCATCAATCTTCTTGTTTCTTCTGTTATTTTCTTTGTCTGTTTTACTTGTGCATCACAGGCTATCTTCTTAGCAATTTCTTGTAGAGTATTGGTTAGCTTCTTGTTCACTATTGTAACATCTTGCTCTTCTTCTAAAGATGATTGAAGTACTTGGAAACGGTTTTGAAGTTCCAAATGAAATTCTTCTTTATGTTTCTGGAGGTTTATAATATCGATTGATTTCTCTGAGTGTAGCAAAAGCTTCATTCTTTCCACTTTAGTATTTAACAGCAGTTTGCATCTAACCAATCTGTGATCGCTTCCTGTATTGAAGTTATTGAGAACGCTGCAGTCCTGAATAAGATACTTTTTATTGGTCAAGATGTAGTCGATTTCACTTGTTGAGCCATTTGCACAACGCCATGTCCATTTTCTTTGTGGCTTTTTCTTGAAAAATGAATTCATGATATACATCTGTTCACATTCTGCAAACTCAATCAATCTGTTTCCTCTTTCATCTCGCATACCATATCCATGATTTCCTACAGATAATTCACCTTTCTTCTTCTCTCCAATTCTAGCATTCCAATCTCCCATTATTAATTTTATGTAGCAATTTCCCTTTTGATGCATTGAAGCTACTTCTTCATAAAAATCTTCAATTTCTTCATCAGAATAACTTATTGTTGGTGCATAAACTTGGGTAATTTGCAGCTTGTATCTTTTGGACACTTGTATTACTAATCTTGCAACTCTATCTGATGCACTATCATATTCTACAATGTGACTCTTCCACCTTTTATGAATCAGAAATCCTACACCACTTGTTCTTCCATCTTCTGTACCTCTGTAGTATAAAACATGTCCGCTGGAAAGATCAATCTTTTCTTCGCCTTTTCTTCTTACTTCACATAATCCTAAAATGTCCCAGTTGATCTTATCTAACTCTTCTTCAAGTTCCTGTAAACGGTTTTCAGAAGATAGGGATCGTCCATTGTACGTAGCCAAGGTCATCAACTTATGGCAGCCAAACCGAGCCCGGTGATTCTTAGCACCCTCTGTCTTCATGTCTGTCTGATCGCTGCTGTAACCAGGAACATGCAGACTACCGGGAACTGAGGGCCGTGATTTGTTTTGTGAATTCATGGTAAAATAAGGGGGGGTTGTGGCCAAATCCCTTCAACCTGGCCAAGCGGGTTGGAGGAAGCCCATCCGCGTTCGTTCCCCTTGCACTAGACAAGAGTACTAACAGGCTGTACCGATGGAAGGTGCGGATTGGACATAAAGTCTCTGCTCCCAGTCGATTCCTTTAAGTCCTCCTAGAAGGCAATTAAAGGGTCTTCTCTGGTTGATAAGCAGAGGCTATTAAACAGCCCATATATATATATATATATATATAATATATATATATATATATATATATATATATATATATATATATATATGTATATGTTTTATTGATAAAATCCATTGGTGAATCTTGTCTACTGTTAATGGTATTATATATATATATATATATTAGTTTGTTAACTATTTTTATGAAAATTAAAATAATTAAATCACTATAAAATTATTTATTTTCAAAATATTGAATATCTCAATGTTTGGTATTCCTATTCTTCCGTCTTATGTGTATGCATATATATAATTTGTGTTTAAGAAAACAGGTGTAAAGTATGTTTGAAATAATACTTGTGTTTACCAATAAAGAAAAGAGAATATTATTGAGGAATGATAACGTATGATATCGTAAGGAGTAGCGGAGGTCCAGAAATTGCCAAAAAGTTGATAACGTTCATTACATTTGTATAGCCTTTTGTATGTTAGTGTTCTCTGTTCTGGTCAGTTATACAGATTTTTGATTGGAGATACTGGCGTCAGCTATGTAACAAATTTTAACTGGTAAAAATGGAGCATCAGCCGTTTGTGAAGTTGTTGGCATTCCGTGCCGTAGGTTTAACACTGGTTTTCGCTTTAGTAAAGCTTACTTTAAGCGGCCAAAGCAATAATTTTGTTCAGCACTTCTATTAATGATCATGTCTGGTGGAAACTATTATGTATTAAACAAAAGTGTTTTTTTTTTTTTTTTTTTTTTTTTTTTTTTCACACTATAGATTTCTGAGCGAAATAAATAGCTTTTATCTATCTTTTACCTATCTATCCCAATTTGAAAATGCAGAAGAAATCAAACATTACGCTTTTCGTCAGTAGGAAGGACTGCTTGGGGAGGCACACAAGTATAATCTCATTGAGGAATAAAAGTTCGCCATTTTACGATTATCATTAAAAGTTTTTAATTAATATTTCGGGTAATTAACAAAAAATAAAAAAAATGAGTGTCAGGTGCACGGTGCATCTACCATCATCTATCCTTATCCAAATTTTCAGATCTCTATGTGTGGTAGATTTTCGTAGCCATCGCCAATACTTCTTTCTTTTAGATGCAATCTATTGTTATTGCATTAAGTTATTTTCTCCGGGATAATGAAATTTTACTGCAACGCAGGATTCTGATAGAGAGTGCTTTCATTTACACAGGTTTTACTGTGTTACGAATTTTATTCACATAGCTGCCATCCTTCTTTATTTTTCAAGTAATTTAAGCATGTTTGGAAACAGAAATTAATTTATTTAATGAAATAAAGTACGAATTGTAAAGAAACAAGACATATTTTATTAAATAAATTTTTTGGTTCAAAAAACTCCAAAAGAATGGCAACTATACATTTTTAAATATTCATAGCTTTTTTTTGGGGGGGGGGGGGGTAGGGCGCCAAATGCAGTTCTGCACACAGGCGCCGAATACTGCTGGCACACCCCTGCGAATCCTGACCCGGACTTTTTTTCACCCACTTGGGAAATTTAGGTCTGTTACAACTACTATTATCTTAAAATTATGGACAGGATTCCATTATAGCATAGCTGCCAATTTTTAAGCATTTTTCCTACCACAAAATATTTATAGTAAATATTGTCTTTTTTTAATCGTCGAGATTTTGCGATTAAAGAAATGGAAAACCTCTGTACAATAATAGTGGTTGCAAAAATGCGTAAAAGTTGGCAGCTATGGTTACAGACAGATCCTTTTTAACACACGAGAGACATTTCATTTTCAGTAAATTATCAGTCTTTCTATTGAGACTATTAAATTGATTAATATTTATTCATTTGTCTTTTAAGTCATGTTTTGTACATTAACCCTTTATCTACCGAATTTTGAATTTTACATTCTAAATCATTTTACATAAATTGTTTAAACTTTAAAAGAATTACATAATCATTTAATAAATTTTTCAAGGATTTTAGAAGGATTGAAGAATTTAGAAGTATTAATTAAATTTGAATTTACAGGGATTTTGTGCAATATTTAAAACCCCACTCAAATCTTTTATTTTAAATGTTTTCTTAGTATTTTGTAGAATTATAAAATGTACAAATATGATATTTTTACATAATAAATATAGAAATATTTTCGAATCGAAAAATTCCCATCCCCCTCCCTCAGCGCCAAGAAAGCTGAACAGCTACCAAAAGAAATCAACCTTTCAAAAATATTTTTGATTTGTGTAACCAATAATGCTTTTGAAACAAAATAAATCAATGTATCTGTAACTCATTCTAAACAGTATTACAGCTAATCGACGTATTAAAAGAATTTTATAATAAGTAATTTTAATGGTACTTATAAGTACCGTCGGCAGATAAAGGGCTAAATAGTGATTTCCTAAATAGTTGTTAAAAGGAATCCTTTCTTAAATGAAGAAGAAGCTTTTGTTTGAGAAATCCATGGATGGAATTTTCAAGTTTTTTATAATTTGGAGTAGAGGAGAGTTCTTTTTCGTGTTAGATTGTTTTTTTATTTATTTGTGAAGAGAAATTTCAATCAAATAGTTTTAGAAGAAAAAAGAAAAGGAAAAAGAATGTTTTCCAGAAAAACATAAAATTAAAAAAACAAAGAGAACGATAATTTATTATTATTATTAATTTCAATAGTCATTGAATTATTTATCATGCAGTATTATTATTTACTATTCACTAAGGATTATTGACAGAATTCCGTTTTATACAGATTCCTTTTAACACACACTAAAATTTTAAATAAATTATCCTACTTTCTATTAAAACTATTTAGTTGATTAGTTTTTTATTCATTTGTTTTTAATTTATTATTTTTCGTTTTAGACAAATTTATAGTGAGGCTCAAAGAGCGCCGTGGCGGCCCCGATCAGAGCACGGTTTGATGACCAGTATTGGTCGCGTAAACCTACCCATTCGCTTTACACAAAGGTTTGTTTAAACAAGTTTTACTGTTCTTGTTAAATAAACTATACTTCTGTTAAGACTGCTCAATTAACTATTGTTTTATTTATTTATTTTTTTCATAGGGTAATTATCTACTGTTTTTGTACTTTTATCTTATAAAGAATTTTTTGTTTTAAGGGTTTTCGAGCGGTGCAATTTTATCTGATTTTGATACCTATGTTTTTTTAATAATTATTATTAATAGAAAACAATTTTCAAAGATCCTTTTCAGGACCTGATTAATGCACGGGCCTTCGGGGCCTTGGCCTTGGGCCCACCCATTTTAGGGGCCCACAAATGATGTGGATGATTTTTTCCCCTTAATCAAACACTTATCAAATAATATTGTTTTATAAAATATGAAACTTAAAATTTAAACATTCTGAATGACTCAATGAAATTTTTAGAGGCTTTTAACCTAGGCACTTTTCACCCAAAACAACTTTGTCAACTCGTCAAAAAAACCTTTTTCAGTGAAAGTGTCGCCGAAAATGGGTTCGTAGGGGGGGGGGGGGGGGACTTTTTAACAGGTCCTGGGCCCAACTTCAGCTTGATCGGGCTTTGATCCTTTTAGCATTTTGTCCAGGTTTCAGCAAAAAATTATTGGACTAAAGCTAAACTACCCAAGCTAAGCTAAAAAATTACTAAAAGTGATTAAAAAAATACACTAACAAAGACTAATAATAACTGTTATTCAGTTCGACATATTTTCGACACATAATTCATCACTCAAACTTCGACATTTTGAAGATCTTTATTGATAGAAATTTTTTTATAAATTTTTTTAAATACAAGAAATTGGTAAATAAAGTCACGAGACCATATGTACAATGAAAAATAAATGCAAACATAAATAAAAATAAAAAGGGAGTTTTTTGAACGTGAATTAATTTCTACTATTGTTCCTTATTCTGCGGAGCACCTCTTTCAAAAATTTTAGTTAATTCGATAAAGACTGAATCATTGCAAATATTCTTACTGGCGTAAAAATGTTCTTTATTGATTCCCGGATAATGGATGGCAAATAAAATCTTGACAGATAAATCATTCGGCTATTTTAAAAATCAATATGTAAAATTTCTTCGCTACATAACCTGACTAAAGTTGCAGTTCTCTTTTTAAGCGCGTTCCTAACTATGTAATTACGTAGCACCTACAGTCGTCATTCAGAGTGTCTGTCCGCATATAACAGAGCAAAAACTGCCCAATTGAATCATTTGAATTTTAAAATACATAATTGTTGCATAATTTTGTCGAGTCATTT
Source organism: Maratus speculifer (assembly GCA_964019185.1). NCBI lineage: Eukaryota > Metazoa > Arthropoda > Arachnida > Araneae > Salticidae > Maratus > Maratus speculifer. The sequence goes on from OZ025295.1 coordinate 65,118,566, forward strand.
CAAATTTAGTGAAAATCGGATGCATAGTTTAATTACAGGGACAATCAAAAGTATTCCGCTAAAATGGGAAAAAATAGTTTCAAGTGCATTTTAAAGGTGTTACATTTTTTCGAACGTAATAAAATTTATATGCATCTATGAAGCATATATTAAAATATACATTCTGTACAATCTGCGGTGCAAAGAATATTTGTTATTAATTTACAGGGCTACACAAAAGTATTCCATTACATAATGGTATAGGGAAAAACATTGTTTGAGGCATGTTTTAATGACATTAAGCTATTTCACATTTTTTGAAATTGATATACGGTGCTGAGGTTTATTCAAAGTAAATTCCTGTATTATAGAAAGTTAGTATTTACAGTGATACACAAAAGATTTGCGATACTGTATCCGAAGTACTGTATACTATTATACAAAGATCTGAATATTTTTAAAAATTCCTTATAATACTTATGCACCTCATTTGTTATGCTTGACAAGTATTTCCAACTTGTTGTATTTGATATATGTTAAATATTCTTCTGTTTGTCATGCCTAAATAAAAATTCTATTGTTCCATCCTTTTTGGTGTAAAGTATCTCATATACTCCTCATAAATGATTTGGTTCTATTGCATCTATTTCCTTACCGGTTTTTATTTTTTTTTATTTTATTTATTTATTTTTTTATGGAATGTGTTGCATAGATACATTCAATATGATCTATATATTTAAAACACCTGGCTGTTTTTTTAGTCATCAGCCCTGAGTTTTCTACTGGCTCGATTTTGATAATTATTTTTTTAAATGAAAGCTGTTCATGTGTAGATGTGCCCATTCTGGCTAATTTTTAATTTATTTCCATTTTTATATTTTATTTTTAATTTTAAAAGCTTTTTCGCGACATTTCCTCAAAACAGTGGCAACAGGTTAAGCTTTTCTCACTATAATAGAAATTTATTTTTCTTTATTACTTTCCACCAATCAGGAGAATGTAACTGATGTCATATTAGAAAAAAAAAAAAAAAAAAGAATAAAACCTGTGATTTGCCGGTATTACGGTCTTTCTATTTTACATAATATCAAAAATTAATTACAATCATTTCATTGTATTAAGTTATTATTTAAAATAAAAATAAATAAAACGTTTTCTACATTTCAATAACAAACACAAAATTTTTATTCTTTTTAATAACAAAGATATTGTTTTTCTGTTCGTTGTCATGGCAATAAAACTAATTATGACAAGTTCATGGAGACTACAAACTAATAAATTAAATTTTTGCAAGTGCTGTAAATGTGTATTGGGTTGGTTATGCAGTTTTAGTAACTCTCTGTTTCTGTAATAATTAAAATGTTTTGTTGATATTACAAATACGAGGTGGAACCCGTCGAAATTCTACGAAAGAAAATATTTAAAAAAAAAAACAGTTTCATCGACTTATAATAAATATAGAAAATTAGTTACAGTAAAAAATACATTTTATATTGGTCAATCTAACTCTCAAACAATATTATTTTAAGCTAATATTAATAAAATATTATAAAATAGAATTATCCAAATTATTAAACGAAATATAACCTAAATTCACTGGATTTTTTAACAGACTTTTTAAAATAGTATTCGCATTTTAATTTCCATTTTTTTTTTTTTTTTTTTTTTTTTCAATTTTAAGGGAAAATGCAGTGATTCTGTTGCCACAATTACAAAATTGGTACAAACAAAGAACAAAACAAGGCATAGTTCAAAACTGCATTAAGTTTTCGACTCTTTGGTCATAATTTAAAATTTTTAAATTTTTAAAAAATTTGCGATTAAGACCAGAAGAATCTGAATTTTCGGAATTTTTGCTTAAAATAGGTAATATAGAAATTCTTGCATGAATGAAAAAATCTCTGGAGACTCAAATAAAGTATGTTTACCACCGTCTATTATAGCAGAAAATGACACATCGTATCCCAAATTTTTCGAAAAGGATTTTCATTTTCAGATAGTATCCCCAAATTGGCTAAAGTTTCAATTCCAGCCCCGAAAAACGATCATTGCAGTGAAATTAACCATAAAGTTATTAACTTTATACCTCGCACATCCAGAACATACATGAGTAGAAATAATTTAATAACTGAAAGTGAAAAAGGAAATCCTCCAATTTCCAACGGAATTTTTAAATAGCTTAAAATTAAGTGGATTGCCTCCACACATTCTCACATTAAAAATCGAAGCAATTTTAATATTACTAAGGAATTTAAGTCCACACGAAAGTCTTTTAAAAGGGACCAGGTAAATTGTACGAAACATGTACGATAATTTTTTGGATCTAGCAGTTACTACTGACGAGGGAGTTGCAAAAAAAGTTTTGATTCCTAGAATGGATTTAACGCCATCAGTTACAACTCTTCCCTTTTCATTTAGAATGTTTTCATTATTCGTGTTGCGTTTTGCATGACAATTAAAGCACAAGGGCAAACAATGGATTCTGTTGATGTTTATTTACCTGAGCCAGTATTTAACCACGGCATATGTTGCGATGTCTCGAGTACGTTCATTTAAAAATTTGAAAGTGCAAACAGTTCCAAAAAGCAACACAACAACTAATGTCGTATGTAAAGAAATACTTTAACTCGAAAAGAAAAGTTAAATCTTAACTCAAAAAGAAAATAAAAAACCTATCATTGAACCAATATGAAAACTGATTTTCTATTTATTATAGATAAAATTGAATAAAATTATATTTTCTTCTAAGTACACTTTTCTTTTATGTCACTCATTTTTATTATTCATAAGCTTTAAATGTAAGATACTTATCTAATATATATTCTTTTTCGTCGAATTTCGACGGGTGCAGCTAGTATATCAATAAAACATAATCGATTATCAGCAGTAAGGTAAGGGGTTCATACATAGTTTTATGGCTATTTTTTTATTAGATTTTTCTTTTCTTTTTACGAGAATATAAAAACTACTGTTGGTTCATTAATGTTAAAAAGAATGCCATAACACATACTAATAATTATTTTTTAAATTTATGAAATGTATTAATTTTATTTATTTATTTTGGATTATGAACCTTGCTCTAAAAAAATAATTACGTAAATATTTATAAAAAAAATGCATTAACAAAATGAAAAAAAAAAAAACTTTGAGAAATACGTGTATGGAATTCCTAAGTTTTTATAAATTGAAGTAGGGAAGAATTCTTTTCGCGCTAGATGCTGTCTTATTTTCTTATGAAGACAAATTTCAAAGAAATATTTTTAGAAGCAAAGACGACACGAGTAAAAAGAATTGTTTTCATGAAAACAAAAAGCATCAAACCGAAATATACAAAGAGAACGAATAACGTATTTTTTATGTTATTCTTTTATATAGTATAGATAAAATTATATTATGGAAATTTAGTAAAGAATTAATTTATGAATCAAAAGTCTTAGGACAGATGGGTTCTCAAGACATCCCAATTAAACTGAAAACTTTATTTTTAAGTAATTTTAACAGAAAGACTAATCCTGTTTTTTTTTTTTTTTTTTTTTTTTTTTTGAAAGACTAATCTTTTTATTTTATTAATTTCTTTTTTTAGCTCACAAGCTACCAAAGCCCGTGAGCTAATGTGCCTGCAGGTTCTGTATGTATGTATGTAACGCGATATCTCTTATCTCCAATATCTTATTTGTTTTACCTTTTACTTTTTTTTTTTTTAGGTTCGTCTCTATAAAGGCGCTTTACTTATTATTATTTAGTGCTTATTGGCTAAGTATTAAGGGGGAGCGAGGGACTAATCCCCATCCTCTTAATATAGATGAATGATTATTTACACAGAATTGTTTGATTTGCTTCAAATTTGATAGATCGGTTTATTCTGTTAAGAAGCTTCTTTGATTATATTTGGAGATTAACTGATTAAGTATAAAGGAGGAAATAGTTAGTGGTCCCTTGCCTCCTTAATTTAGATAAATGGGTTTTTCATACAGAATTGTTCGATTGGTTTCAATTTGATGCACCGGTTTATTCAGCTAAGGTTCTTTTTTAATTGGATTTAGAGGTTCATTGGTTAAGTATAAAGGAGGAAAAAAAGCAAGTCACCCTCCCCTTTATTTTGATAAATTTGTTTTTATTCAGAATTATCCGAATTTCTCTATATTTTTTTCCTAGGCTGATTCTGACATATGGCTGCCCTGAACAGATTTGAAGCTTCAGGGATCTAATACATCCTTTATATAGCGAAATGGGTTTTTCTTGCTATCTCATTTGCTTTAATTTGGTACACGGGTTTATTCTGTTAAGGCGCTAACTTGATTAGATTTGCAGATTCTTTGGTTAAGAATAAAGGAGGAAATGGATTGGGGGTAGCTAATCCCCCTACATTTATTTTTCAAGTGGCATTATTCTTTGAAATATGCGTAGAAGAAGAGTATAATGTACATATGAAAGTATATGAAAGAAGAGTATAATGTACCATTCGTGTGAATAGCTTGTAAGTTTAGTTTAATTGAGCACTTTGTATTTTGTACATCATTTAATAGTTCATCTGCGAAAAACAACTCTGTACAAAGCGAACAATAATAAATATTGATTTTATTACTAACATGTAAATCTGTAGATCAGAATACCTCAATGTCACTCTGAAATTCTCGTTTCCATTTGGAACGGGTTGCATTTAATATTACATGAAAAATGGTATCAAATTATCTGTAAAGCTCATAAAATTACCAAAATTTTTGTTAGCTGAAAATGTGGACTAAGCCTAGTGGTGCCTTAAAAATAATCAGGGAAAAAGAGACATTTCTAACACACTCCATATTCTAATCATCCATAACCAGTTAAAAATTTTGGGTTTATAACTATAGGTCAGCTATCGGCTAATGTAATAAAGAACGAGAACGGTCCGTTCAGTACAAAGTTTGGACAAATTCCATTCCGGGGGGTTTTGATAAGTGGAAGATCAAAGTTTCAAGTAAACCCAAAACCTTAAACACATACGCTCCAACCAAATACTAAATATTCAGAATTACAGAAATAATTGTTCCAGTGTTCAGAAATATTTATCTCATCAATTCCTCAACAGCTTGCTATATTAATGTTATACTTCAATTATTACTTCATAGTTTATATTCGTTTAAAGTTGTGGAGCTTAGCTGATTTGAGACAACATAACTATACTTTCTATTAGTTACTTTGCCCAGCAATCATTTTGAGTGGATCATAGTATGATTTTGAATATAAGGCACCAGTAAAGCTCAGTCCACATTTTCAACTAACAAAAAATTTGGTTATTTCATGAGCTTGACAGATAATCTGATACCATTTCTTTTCTACGCCTTTTTTTAAATTGAAAATGTTTGCCAATTTTTACTGTAACATTTTTTAGATCGAGCTCTGATTTTCTCTCTCGTTCCACAAGATTTTTTTTTTTTTTTTTTTTTTTTTTTTTTTTTTAATGGCGTGACTTTTGGCAAGTAGTTTTGGTCGCCAGATTTGACGATAAATTTCGCGACATAAAAGCACCCTTTCCGAGTGAATCTTCCAATTGTTCGAAAGTTTATTATTAATTTCTTACTCAACTCAAAATTAATTACTCATATCTGGTTTTAAACAGTTTATTCTCATGAGAACACTCATCTCAAATTCCTTCGAACATAGATAATTTAACAAAACACAACTCCAATAAAAAACCGTAGCATTTTTTCACATATTCTCATAAAAAAAAAACATTCTAATAAAACTCAAAAACAAAAAGAATATTGTTTCACACAGCTTAGGTAAAAACTGAAGAAAACTAACAGATAATGTATTTATCACAAATTATCGTTTGCACAGAAAACTTTTTACATTTCGAAATAATTAGGTATATCTTGGTAGCTAGGCGACACCGCCAGAAGAAAATTAAATAGCATCTTATCAAACATACCGCCCCTCTTGAAACCTCTGAGGGGGGTTCCAAACTAAAACACTGCAATTACAAGCATTGTAAAAATATAAATAAATAACAATACAATTAAATACAATATAAATGCGTCACAGTTAAGTTAAATTTAAGCAAATATCTAAACAATTTTACATAATACATAATAAATAAACAATTTTACAACAATGTACACTTTCTTATAAAAACTGAATTACTTTTCAAGAGGTAATACAGCAATTTTGGATACTACTCTTTTATATATTCCATTTGGGGTTCTTATATTTACAACTCTTACTCTATTATCATTACCAAAAAATACCTCTACAATTCTTCCTAATAAACATTTAGACACTGGAAGATCATCTTCCTTTATTACAGCCATATCTCCTATTTTGAGGTTGTTTTAGGTAGCTTTCATTACAAAAAGTAAAAAGCTACCTATTGCAGCCGTCCGGAGGAAAGCACTTCCGGAAAATTTTGGTATATTTTCACCGATCATGACCCCCAGACCCCAAAAACACCCTCCGTTCATATGTTGACATATATATATATATATATATAACCATATATATATATATATATATATCTGATTTTTGTCATGCGATAACTAACGTATTTATGAACCGATTTGAATGAAACTTGGTATGTAGATAGTGCATACAAATGTCTCGACCGAGTTCGTTGGTCAGCATCATCCGCCATTTTGTTTCAAAATGGCGGCCATTTTAAATTTTTAAAAAAATTTAAAATTTAAAATTAAATGCGAAAAAATTAAAAGTTGAAAAATATTTTTCTTTTACGTGTTAGAACTTAAAACAAAGATTCCAGAACACTTTTTATTTTGTCTATATCTTAAAAAATGATTGAGTTATAGCACTTTGAATTTTTCTTATGGCTGACATTTTGAAACGATCTGATTTTTGTCACGTGATAACACGCGTACATATAAACCGATTTGGATGTAACTTGGTGTGTACATAGTACATACAAATGTCTCGACCGAGTTCGTTGGCCAGCATCATCCGCCATTTTGTTTCAAAATGGTGGCCATTTTAAATTTTTAAAAAAATTTAAAATTTAAAATTAAATGCGAAAAAATCAAAATTTGAAAAATATTTTTCTTTTACGTGTTAAAAATTGAAACAACGATTATAGAACACTTTTTATTATGTCTATATCTTAAAAAATGATTGAGTTATAGCACTTTGAATTTTTCTTATGGCTGACATTTTGAAATGATCTGATTTTTGTCACGTGATAACACGCGTATTTATGAACCGATTTCAATGAAACTTGGTATGTACATAGTACATACAAATGTCTCGATCGAGTTCGTTGGCAAGCATCATCCACCATCTTGTTTCAAAATGGTGGCCATTTTAAATTTTTAAAAAAATTTAAAATTTAAAATTAAATGCGAAAAATTTAAAAGTTGAAAAATATTTTTCTTTTACGTGTTAAAACTTGAAACAATGATTCTAGAACACTTTTTATTATGTCTATATCTTAAAAAATGATTGAGTTATAGCACTTTGAATTTTGCTTATGGCTGACATTTTGAAACGGTCTGATCTGAACGATCCATCATGTTGCTTTAAAGTGGCATACACTTTATGATATCGTGGGATTTGGTGACTCTCTAAATGGCTTAAAATAAAACCAGGTTGAATAAAAGATGACTAATTTCTAAAAATTCCTATTAATATTCAGTCTTGACAAAAACTAGTATTCAAACTTATAAAATCACTAATTTTATAAGATTATTTCCACTAATTTGAGCTTAGTATTTTTGAACAATGTAACTTACTTTAAAATAAATAAATATATATATAAGTACATGAAAGCTACCTCTTCCTCCCGGCATTGCCGGAAGGACTTTTTTGATATCATCCACTTCTGCCTTTGCTGCAATGTACTTAAATAACTATTTTTCCACTTTTTCCAGATGGCCTGAACCATTTTAGTGGTCTTTTGCCATAGGTTAAGTCTATTATCTTCAATATTACTCAGGTCAGATTCAGCAATGGCATTAAGTGGGCGACCAATGAGAAAATGTCCCGGGGTCAAGACCTCCAAGTCGTCAATATCTGTACTCAAGGGAGTAAGCGGGCGCGAATTTAAGATACATTCAGTTTGGACAATTATAGTTAACATTTTTTCATAAGTTAATTTAGAGTTGCCCACAACACGTTTAAAGTGGTACTGGAAGAACTTGACTCCCGATTCCCGTAAACCTCCAAAATTTGGAGCTCTAGGGGGAATAAATTCCCAAGCAATACCTTCAGATAACAAGTAATTAGTAAGATTCTGGTCTGGTTTGTATAGGCGTGAGTACTGTTTTGATTAAGTGAAATTTCAATAAAAAGAAAGTATTTAAGTTCAGGCCTACCTTTCTAGGAATCTTCTTCGGACATAATGACTTTCTTCTTCTTTAGGCCTGCGTAGAATTTACTGGAATAATAATATATTATTATTTTATTACTAGGTGTATTATGGAACAAATAATTCGTTCACTTCCGTTTTGGGAAAGATGACTTCTTTTAATCACACAAATAAAAAAAAAAATTCACTGAACAGCATACGTAATTACACAATTAAGAAGAGCTTTAAATGTTTGTAATTTTAAAGTTTTTTTAAAAGAAATATTATCGGAGCTGAATACTTTGCTTCCGATTTAACAGTTTCAGGAAAAAGGTAAACATCACTAGCTTAGAATCATTTTCGACTGAGAGTAGCTTCGCAGAAAAGATGTGACGTCAAAGAAAGTTTTTAAAGAGTTCTTTTCTTCGTTTCAGGACAAAAAGTTTAGTGCTTCCATCTGGCGAGTGCTTTGGAAACAAACCAGTTTTTAATGAAGAGAAAAAAGTCTTTTCCATCACCCCCACTTTTGTTTTCAAAGTGCTAGCCTCAGTTGCAGCTGAGATCTCAAGGTTTCAAACTGAGGTTTCGCAAGGGGTTTGGTCATTATGTCAGCAATCATTTGCTTTGAAGGGCAATAGTGTAGACACATTGTTCCGTTTTCTATCATAGTTTTTACGTTGTAGTATTTAACACTTACATGCTTGCTTCTCGATAAATGTTTTTCATTCTTTGAGATTTTTATGCATGGAATATTATCTTCATAAATCGAAATCGGTAAGGTTTGTGGTAGGTCTAAATCTATCAATAATGCTAGTAACCACTCCATTTCTTGACAGGTGTTTGAGACAGAAATGTATTCTGCCTCAGTAGAGGAGAGTGCGACACTGGACTGTTTTCTGCTTGTCCAGCTTAACAAGTTGTTGCCCAATTTGAAGATATTGCCGGTAGTGGACTTCCGGTCACTTTTATCTGATGCCCAATCAGCATCACAATATGCTGTTAAGACGGGCTTTTTACTTTTATCAATTAGTAGTTTGAGGTCTTTGGTCGTTTTTAAATATCGAATAACCTTTTCAACTGCTAACCAATCTACTTCTCTAGGTTTTTCGTTTCTTCTACCTAATATGTTCACACAGGCAGATATATCAGGTCTGGTGATGGTGGAGATATATAAGAGTGCCCCCACTGCTTGTCGATAAAGGGTATTGTTACTCATTAGTTTACTATCAGGATCTAAATTAAAATAATCCGTATTCATGGGAGTATAAGTTGGTTTAGAATTTACTAAGTTAAATTTCCTAACAATTTCGTCAATTTTATTTTCTTGATCTAACATTAGACTTCCATCTTCTGTTTGTTTGATATTTATCCCCAAATAATGCGATACTTTACCTAACGATTTTATTTCATATTCTCTTGATAACTCTTTGTATATCTCTTCGGTATCCCTTTTCTTTCCTGCTACTAAAATATCGTCGACATATACTATAATATAAGACAAGTTTCCGTTTTTATTTCGTTTGAATAAGCATAAATCTGATGTGCACTGACTAAATCCCATGTTTTTGAGTGTTTGACTAATTTTTAGGTGCCAGGCTCTAGCAGCCTGTTTTAGCCCGTAAATAGCCTTATTCAGTTTACACACCTTTTCCTTTTGATCTTCTACTATATATCCCTCGGGTTGTTTCATGAATACCTCCTCGTCTAAGTTTCCGTGCAAAAATGTTGTTTTTACATCTAAATGAATTATATCTAAATTTTTATATACAGCAGCGTTTAGGAAACTTCTTATTGTGGTGTGTGCCACGACAGGGGCAAAAGTTTCATCATAATCGCACCCGAATTTTTGCGAATAACCCTTCGCAACAAGTCTCGCCTTGTAGCGTTCTATTTCTCCACGTGCATTGCGTTTTGTTTTAAAAGTCCATTTACAACCTATAATATGTTTTCCCGGAGGTGGGTCGACTAATTCCCAAGTTTTATTTTGCATAAGTGAATTGAATTCCTCATCTGTAGCTGCTAGCCAATTATTTTTAATTTTTGGGTCTTTCATATTTTCTATATCTTCCCAAGTTTTGGGTTCCTCAACCTGACACATGTTTGCGCTAATTCCATACCTATCGGGAGGTACTCCCCTGTTTTCTCTTCCCGATCTTCTAAGCTGTATTTGACTCTGATGTGGAATTGCGTCCGCGTCATGTTTATCACCGTCTAATTCAATTTGAGCAACTTCAGTTGGGGTCAAAATGTTATTTTCGTCTTGTTTAGTATCATTTTTTACATTTTCTAGAAATTTTACTGATCTAGATATCATTACTCTATTATCCCCGATATATATTCTATATCCCTTGCTCCTTTGGTCATATCCCAAGAAAATGCCTTCAATGGCTTTCTCATCGAATTTAGCCCTTTTAGATTTTTCTACATAGGCGTATGCCTTGCAACCAAATGTTTTTATGTGTGACAAATTTGGTTTACGATTATTCCAAAGTTCAAATGGGGTTATGTTATTGTTTGCTTTGGTTGGCAGCCTATTTGTTAAATAAGTGGCAGTGAGAATTGCTTCACCCCAAAATTGTCTTGGTAGATTTGCCTCTGACAGCATTGTGCGCGCCATTTCTACAAGGGTACGGTTTTTTCTTTCAGCAACACCATTTTGAGGTGAGCAAAATGGTACACTTAATTGGCGTTCGATACCGTTAAGGGTTAAATAATCTTCAAAATTTTCCCCAAGATATTCCCCTGCATTATCCGATCTAAAGGCTTTTATTTGTTTACCAAATTTATTCTTTACTAGTGCAGAGAAATCTTTAAATTTTTCTAGGGCTTCCGATTTGTGTGAAAGTAAATAAACCATAGTAAACCTGCTAAAATCATCAATGAAAGTAATAAAGTACCTTTTACCTGAGAATGTTTCCGTCTTCATGGGACCGCAGATATCACTATGGATTAGTGAAAGGACTTCGTTAGATCTATTTGATGCTACATTTGGATAAGGTAATTGTGACATTTTCCCTTCGATACATTTAGTACATATATTATCATGTTTACACTTACTTAAAGTTATACCATCCGCTAACTTATGATTCACAAGATATTTGATTGATTCAAAATGTTTGTGTCCTAGGCGTTTATGCCAAGTTGTAATACAATTCGGATTATCACAAAACATTTGTGTTTTGACGGCATATCCGTACTCATCTTTAGGACAAATTTCATATAGATTATTATTTAGCTCCGCTGTTAAAACTATGTTATTGTCTTTAACAAAGTTACAAGAATCTTTTTCAAAAATGACTTTAAAGTCGTTTTCTGTTGCTCTCTTAACAGATAATAAATTACTTTGTAATTCAGGACAATAAAGAACATCTTTAAGTATAATTTGATGTGGTGAATTTGTACGAAGTTTAATATCACCCATACCATGTGAATCTAGTTTATTTCCATCCGCTATCATTATGCTACCAAAATTTCCGGTTTTAAAGTTTATGAAATTTTCTTTTGCGAATGCTACATGTCTTGTGCAGCCGGAATCGATAACGAATTTATTTACATTAAGTTCTTGTGCGCTATTAGCAGACATTAAATCGCACGCGGGATAATTTTGTTCGGAGAACTTATAAATGTTTTCTTCCGAATTCGTTGAGGTAGAAAAATTATTCGTACCTATTTCTGCGTCAACATTACCTTTAAAACAGAAGTTGGAAGTATCCCTTACATTACCTTGATTACCTTTGTAATTTCCCGAATTATTTCTGAAAGAGTTTGAATTATTATAAAACTTATTTCGATTCGGATTATTTCTCGAGTTATCATTTTGCATTTTATTCTTTAAATGATAACAATTTTCGCGTACATGGTTGTCTCGTTTGCAAAACGTGCAAAATTTCTTATTTCTAGCATTTTTATTTACTACCTTATATGCTGAGTCGCGTGAGCTCGAAACAGCTTCACGATTCTCAGGTTTATTTATTGCTTTGTAAGCCGAATCTCGCGAATTTGAACTCGCGTCTCTGTTTTCACATCTATGTTTATATTCATCAATCAACTTATTTTTTACGTAATTTAAAGTTAGATCCGTCTCGCTAGCTTCTAACGCGGTAACCATTGGGTCATAAGACCTAGGCAGGGAGCAAAGCAAGAGGGCACATATATGCGAGTCAGGGATTTCCTCGCCAATAGCAAATAATTTATCTTTGATGGATAAAATATTATTGATATGGGAGATCATGTCTCCCCCCTCACTCAGTTTTTGAGAATATAATTTCCTTAAGAGAAAAAGTTTTGAAGAAAGAGTATTTCTTAAATGAACGTTTTTCAAAGCCTCCCAAATATCTTTAGCATTTATCAGATGTTTAACGTGAATGATTTGCGAATCTTCTATACACAGATTAATAATAGATTTCGCTTTAATATTATCTTTATTCCACTGTGCAGTGACAGGATCCGGTGGAGGATCTTTGATTACTGAGAACACATTCTCCTTTTGGAGAAGATTTTCAATCTTAAATGCCCAATTACTATAATTTTGCTCATTCAGCTTTTCAATGAGGGCTATATTACTGGTAGCCATTATATTAATTCAAATCAACATCAATTCAATCGTTATTCAATTATATTAATTCAATCGTTTATTTAACAATCATATATATATTTTCAAAAGACTGTTTATATTTTAATACTTTCAAATAATATAATCATGGGTAAGCTCTTTTATTTATATATAAGAACATTTCAGTCCTCATAATCTATAGGCGTGAGTACTGTTTTGATTAAGTGAAATTTCAATAAAAAGAAAGTATTTAAGTTCAGGCCTACCTTTCTAGGAATCTTCTTCGGACATAATGACTTTCTTCTTCTTTAGGCCTGCGTAGAATTTACTGGAATAATAATATATTATTATTTTATTACTAGGTGTATTATGGAACAAATAATTCGTTCACTTCCGTTTTGGGAAAGATGACTTCTTTTAATCACACAAATAAAAAAAAAATTCACTGAACAGCATACGTAATTACACAATTAAGAAGAGCTTTAAATGTTTGTAATTTTAAAGTTTTTTTAAAAGAAATATTATCGGAGCTGAATACTTTGCTTCCGATTTAACAGTTTCAGGAAAAAGGTAAACATCACTAGCTTAGAATCATTTTCGACTGAGAGTAGCTTCGCAGAAAAGATGTGACGTCAAAGAAAGTTTTTAAAGAGTTCTTTTCTTCGTTTCAGGACAAAAAGTTTAGTGCTTCCATCTGGCGAGTGCTTTGGAAACAAACCAGTTTTTAATGAAGAGAAAAAAGTCTTTTCCATCAGTTTGTTTACCAATTCATGCAACCTTTTAAGCTCTACATTAGTCTTCACAAAATTGCCTGCATTATCACTGAAAAATTTTCTAGGTTTGCCTCGTCTGGCAACAAACCTCTTTAATGTGGCAATAAAAGCCTCAGACGTTAAATCATTAACTAATTCCAAATGCACTGCCTTTGTTACCATACAAATAAAAATACAAACATAAACTTTATGATAAATACCTTTACGTTGACCTCTATATCTAATCAAAAATGGACCACAGAAATCAGTTCCTGTGCAATTAAAAACAAAGTCTACATTTATTCTTTCTTTCGGGAGGTCGCCCATAATTTGCTCTAACAATTTAGGTTTGGCCCTAAAGCATGTAATACATTTATGTACAATTTTTCTGCAAATAGCCCTACCGTTTAAAGGCCAAAATTCTCTTCGAACACAATAAAGTAAATTTTGTGGTCTTATATGTAGATATTTTTTGTGATAAAACTCAATAATTAATTCTGTTAATTTGTGTTTAGAGGGCAGTACAATTGGGTGTTTTGGGGCATTATTTACCGTGCTATTTTGGAGACGACCTCCAATTCTGATTAAATTATTTTTATCCAAGAATGGATTTAATGAAAGTAATCTACTATTTTTTGGTAACTCCTTACCCTTAGATAACAATGGGAATTCAGAACTGAACTCTTTTTCTTGAACAGATTTTATGATAAACTGCTCAGCTTTCTTCAATTCAGTAGATGTTAACTTACCTGAATACCTTTCTTTTGGCTTCTTGACATTCTGAATGAACCTGAAAACATAGCTAAGAATTCTTATTAATTTAGCATAATTATTACTCAATTGCAAAAAATAGTCAATAAAAGATGAACAGTCTGATATTAAAAGTGTAGTCTCTGAAAAAGTCTTTGAAGCTGTATTTTTAAGTTCACTTATGTATAGATCCTTATCATTTTGCTCAAGTTCAACAATATTTGAAGAATGTTCAGTTTGTTGTGTTAGGAATAGTGGACCCTTCCACCATAAGCTACTATGGAGAAGTTTGTCTTGATCTATACCTCGTGACACAAGATCAGCAGGATTGTCAGAAGAAGCCACATGTCCCCAATGACTGATATCAGAAAGATTCTGAATCGTAGCCACACGTGATGACACAAAGGTTTTTAAATCACACGGCTGTTTTCGAATCCAACATAATACAATAGTACTATCTGAATAATAGTAGACAGCTTCTTTAGGAACTTTTAAGGTTTTGGAAGCCTTATTCATCAATTTGGGTAATAAAACTGCACCACAGAGCTCCAAGTGAGGAATAGTGATTGTTTTGATTGGTGCAACTCAACTTTTACTGCATAGCAACTGAAAAATTTGCTCTCCTGAAGAATTTGAAGACACAGCATACAATGCCACACCGTAGGCTTTCTCTGAAGCATCTGAAAAGCCACAAATTTTATTTTGCACTGGATTATTTGTAAAAATGTATCTAACAGCACTTATATTGTTGATGGCTCTTAATGATTCTAGAAAATGCAACCAATCATCAAGCTCAGCTGTAGGAAGATTTTCGTCCCAACCAAAATTGCAGTCCCCACAGTCTTTGTAGGAAAATTTTTGCTTTCGTCACAACTGGTCTTAGTAGACCCAAGGGGTCGAAAATGCGAGCAATATTTGACAGCACACTTCTTTTAGTTACCTTTGTTTGCTCACTGAATGATACACTAAAAGTAAAAGTATCATCATTGGCATTCCAACAAAGTCCTAGTGCCTTAGTTTCACTCATATTTTCAAAAGAGATGGTGAAAACTGGAAAGATGGTAATTCTCATTTTTAAAGGCTGGCTCCATTAATTCTGGATGGTTACTAAACCATTTATGTAAATTCATGCCGCACGTATTTAATAGTTGAATAAGCTCAATTTGCAATCTCTTAGCCGATTTTAGGTCAGCTGCTCCAGTCAGGACATCGTCCATATAAAAGTCTGATTGTACCACACCAGAAGCATACGGAAATTGAGATTCACCATTTTTACCAAGCTGTTTAAGGCAGCGCATGGCTAAATAAGGGGCACTAGTTGTGCCATATGTGACTGTACATGTACATAGTCTGTAATATTTCATCTCACCATTTACAGTATCTTTCCAAACTATGCGCGGTAAATCACGTTGACTTTTATCGATAAGTATCATGCGATACATCATTTTTACATCTGCTGTAAATGCATAGCGGTGTGTACGAAATCTAAGTATTATACTAAACAAATCATCTTGAATGACACCTCCATTCAGCTGTATGGAATTTAGAGATTATCCTGATGAAGTTACATGTGAACCATTAAAGACAACTCTCAATTTTGTAGAACTTTTATCTGGACGATAAAATGCATGATGAGGTAGATAATTCGCATGTATTGACTCATCTGTTTTCTCTACTTCCTCCATATGGCCTAACTCTCTATACTCTGCCATAAATGCGCAATATAACTCTAAAAGTTTTGGATTTTTGGCTAGCCTATTCCAAAGTGAATTTAATCTATTTTCCGCAAATTGCTTTGATTCTCCCAAAGAAGTAGGATCTTTTTTCAACGGCATTTGTACTATGAATTTGCCCGTTATATCTCTCTGATGTGTGTTTATAAAGTGGGTGTCGCATGCTAATTCTTCTGTATTTCTCAATGGTGTACTTTCTTCTACTCTTACAATTTCCCAAAATTTTCTCATTTCGAAATTTAAATCTGTTTCAGTAATTAACCCACAATGTGTTTGTTCCTGATCGTTACAATCGTAAACACTCCCACTTACTATGCAACCGAACACCGTATTTTGCAGTATTAAATTAGAATTTGGTAACTTCATACGACCCACCTTTATAAATTCTAGAAATACTACAGCTCCTAGCAAAAGATCTATTTTCCCTGGTCTATTAAATTCAGGATCAGCAAGAATAATAGACTCTGGAATTCCTAGCTCTGAAATATTAATATATTTCGAGGGCATAATTTGTGAAATCTTTGGTATGATAAAAAAAATCTAACTCCCGACTATAATCTCCCGAATTATTACTGATCAAGGCAGTAGTTTTATTTTTGACCGCTACAGAGGATCCACTTAAACACGATACCGAAATATTACTTTTTTCTTTTCGAATTCCTAATCTTTCAACTAACTGCAATGTTAAAAAATTGCTAATTGAACCATTGTCCAATAAAGCAGGCACCGGAACTTTATTTCCGAATTTATCTCTCATATAAACAATAGCAGTGGAAAGAAGAACTGTTTTAACATTATTCGATCTCACATTTGAAGTACCAGTGAAATTTTGAATTTGGTTATTTAACTCAAATGGTATGGCGTCAGCATTTAATGTTGGTTTACTTTCATTCGTTTACAATGCATTTGGCACTTCCTTATCACTATAATTTTTTGTGTTTCCCACCGCATTGGAATTTCTCTCACGCCTATCAAAACAAAGAAGTATATTGTGGCGTTTATGGCATTTTGAACACGAGAATGTTGAGTTACATTTTTTGACGCAGTGGCATTCTGAAAGACAGTTAAAGCACATATTGTTTTTTTTCACAAAATCTACTCTTTCCTGTACATTAAATTTTTGAAATTTGGGACATTTAAAAACACAGTCATTTTCCTGGTTACATACAACACATTTGCGCATATTTTTCTCATTTAAACTCGCAACCATGGATGTTACCTTTGAAAAGCTAAGCTTAGTTTGGCTTTCGTTTAGAAAATTTCGTTTTGTATTTACTTGTTTGGACGCACTTAGTGTACGCACGTGGTCTCTCAAGAATTCTAGCAATTCAGTTAAACTCGGTAAATTATCCCGCTTAAGATGTCTTTCCCACCACATTTTTGTATCTACATTTAATTTTTGAGCCAAAATATAAGCAAACATAGTAGTAGAAATCCCCTCAACTTTTTGTTCTAAAATCTCTAACGACCTAATACATTCATTTGTTATATCTATTAGATTTAATAATGCTACTGGGGACTCATTCTGAATAACAGGAATATTTAAACTAGTTGGATGTGTCAATCCCAAAACTTTCTTCTATCTCATAAGTACATTTTAATATAAAAAAAAAAAAAAAAAAAAAAAAAAAAAAAAAAAAAAAGTGGTGACCTCAAAATTACCCACTATCGAATTTCCTCGAACATTTGACCTAGCCTACTGAAATTCTGGTATCCGAAAAGCTTAAAACGCAAAATTTAATTAATATTCTGAGAAAATGAGCTTAGTAGTGCTTCATGTTGGATAATTTATACTAAAACCTAATAAGCATCTACTTATGTCAAGACCTAACAGAATCTGAAATTTGATGGAATTTCGTCCATTAGTTCTTGAGATATAGTTATACCAAAAAATTTGCAAAACGTAGCACAGCAGCACCATATCTTGGACAATTTATGCCAAAACGTAAAAAAGCGTCTAATTATGTTATGCTGTAAAAGAATCTGAAGTTTGATGAAATTCTGTGCATTAGTTCTTGAGATATAGCTAGTTTAAAAAAAACCGTGTAAAATATAGCACAGCAGCATCATCAGCTGAATGATTTATAACAAAACGTAATCATCGTGTAAATATGTTATATGTCATTTTGTAACAAAATCTGAAGTTTGATAAATTCTGTGCGTTCGGATATAGCTATCGGAAAACTCGTGCAAAATACAGCATAGCTGCACCACCTGTTGCAAGGTTAATACCAAAATGTAATCAGCGTCCAATAATGTTATATATTCTAGTGTAACAGAATCAAAAATTTGATGAAGTTCTCTGCATTAGTTCTTGAGATATAGCTATCGCAAAAATCGTGCAAAATATAGCATAGTAGTGCCACCTATAGGGCAGTTCACACCAAAATCTTATCAGCGGCTATGTATCTCAAGGTATCGCGGAATCTGAAGTTTGGTGAAATTCTGTGCATTAGTTCTTGAGATATAGCTATCATGAAAAACGTGGCATAGCAGCGCCACCTACTGGCCAATTTACATCAAAACTTAATCAGCGTCTATGTATATCAAGGGGTCACAGAATCTGAAATTTGGGGAAATAGACCACTAGGATTTCTGAAGTCATAGAACGTCACGATGGATTCTAGCTTATCAGCTTCTCGATTTATCCCACAACCGTTCACCAAAAGCCAATCAAGCACCGCAATGCTTGTGGGAAACATTGCGAACTCCGCCCAATGCTAGTGGTCAATTCTGTGCATAGTTCTTGAAATATAGCAATCTTGAAAATCATGAAAAACGAGTATAGCATCGCCACCTGCCGGCCAATTTTCACCAAAAACCAATAGGCACTAACTCATATCAAGGTCTAACTGAATATAAAATTTTATTAAATTTCGAGCATTAGTTCTTGAGATAGAGCGCCCACAAATTTTTTGTCACATACAGACAGACTCACAGACAGACAGACGGACAGACTCACAGACAGACGGATGGACAGACTCACAGACAGACATTTTCTAAAAATAGTCAAAACGTGTTCAGGACATTCTAAAACGTATAAATCCGTCGAAAACTGGAAGTCGAAAATTTTCATGAATCATCTTGTAAAGATAGAAGAAAGTAAAAACGTTTTAAATGCGCGTAAACTTGTTCTCTGGAATTTGAAAACCGTTTTTCCAAAAGCGACCTTGCAACTTCATAATTAGAATCCACGATTGAAATAGATTGGATTATACGAAAGGCATCTCCTCTCAATGAAGACTTCAAATATTGTAATTTCATTGCCCCTGACAAATTTGAATTTTCATGTACAGTAGCTTTAAATATATCCTTAAAAGAAAGCCACTCATGCAAATTACCCGTAAATACAGGAAGAGTTAACTTCGGCAATTTTATGTTATTTTCAGCCTTTGTGGCGTTTTCTAAATTAACAGTTAGCAATTTCAATTTTGATAACTTTTTGGTAAGTTCAAATTCCATTATTTCTAATATTTCATTTATTTCCTCGTTTTCCGTAATAAAATCCTCAATTTTATCTTCTTTGCTTATCTTATAAATAGACTCAAATAACTCAGCAAAGTTTTGCTCTAATTTATTCCGTTTCTCCTTTATGAGAATTAATTCATTTAATTCTAGCTCAGAATTCGATAATTTTTCTTTTAGTTTTGTTAAATTGGTTTTGTAAATTTTCTTTTTCGCATTTAATTCTTTCATACTCATTTTTAACGATTAAAAATTAAATGGGTGCACTTACCCTTCTTGACTCTTTAAAAGATTATTTCTAGATACGAAGAATTAGCAAAGCTTAACAAAATATTCACCATTTATCCTTCAGTCATTTACGTAGAACAAGAACGCGCTGATTTTTCTCCGGCTCGACGGACCATATGAGTCTTCCAATTGTTCGAAAGTTTATTATTAATTTCTTACTCAACTCAAAATTAATTACTCATATCTGGTTTTAAACAGTTTATTCTCATGAGAACACTCATCTCAAATTCTTTCGAACATAGATAATTTAACAAAACACAACTCCAATAAAAAACCGTAGCATTTTTTCACATATTCTCATAAAAAAAAACATTCTAATCAAACTCAAAAACAAAAAGAATATTGTTTCACACAGCTTAAGTAAAAACTGAAGAAAACAAACATATAATGTATTTATCACAAATTATCGTTTGCACAGAAAACTTTTTACATTTCGAAATGATTAGGTATATCTTGGTTGATAGGCGACATCGCCAGTAAAAAATTAAATAGCATTTTATCAAACACCGAGTACTCCTACAATTTCGCGATATCTACGCAGATTTGCATTTGTCCACAGTTATATACACAAATTTTCATTGCTTCACTTCCAACAGATTATTTTTTTTAATATATGGATATTTTCTAAATTATCCCTTTTTAATTGAAATATCTATATTATAGTTACTGTTTTGACTTCGAAAACTTTCAAATAAAGGTGCGATGTTGTTTTAACACAAATTCAGTTACAGTTTATACAAAAATGCTTACAGTTTATTTCAAAAATGTAAAACTCTATCAGAAGAATCTGAATTTTTATTGACCTAAAAAAAGAGAACACATGTTATCATTTTTCTTTTTTAAATTATTTTGCTGTTTTTTAGTTGGTGACAACTCGAAGAAATGATTAAATTAGCAATTAAAAAGGAGAGATTTCCATAATGTTAAATTATGGAAGGCATAGCTCTGTATAAATTTTAAATGGGTGCCATTTCCATAACAATGAATATTTTTTGACAGGACCTCCGAAAAGCACATACCTGAATAAAAAGCTTTCGAACAAGCTATTACACGTCGATGAATGTTTTCTGGTTCCGATTATAATTGAGTTGTTTCTCCTTTTATCTTGCTTCATGAAGAAAAAAATGACAAAACAAGGGTTCTGGATCTCCATAATTAATCGGTGGATCTGGATGAAATTTGATAAACTTCGAGGTTTAGTGTAGGACACATCGCCTTTTCAATTTCATCGCGGTCCGATGTTTGGGTCCAAAGTTATTAAGGGTGTATTCGAAAAAACGTTTTTCCACCTTCAACAGCTCGAAATTTTCCGATACAATTTCAGACACAATTTTAAAAGTAGAGACATGAAATTTGCTGAGGGAATTTTTGAAGTAACGTATAAGGTGCCGTGTTATGTCTTTTTACGCTCAATTCATTAGAATTTGATTTATAAACAATTATCCGCTCAGTATGACCCTTTTTTTCGTTCCCAGATCTCCCGCTTCTGAAATATCCGTTCAAATTGGCAACTTTGGAAGCCTTTTTTGAAATATTTTCTACATTTATCAAAGAATCGACCGTTACGGCACCTTCAGTACTTTCTTAATAATACAGTTTGCCAGTTTCATGCATTTGAGAGCAAAAATGAACTTAAAAATAAATCGGAAAATAAGCAGTTTGAATCGAAATACACCCTTATGAGGTAAAATTTGAATTTTAATGTTAAAGATGTATGAGCTTTACTATATGATAATGGAAATTTCAAACGAAATCAAATTACTGTAGATGCTTCAGGGAGGTTTGCCTAGCCAGGTCTCAAGTTCCCTCCTGCCCTAATGTTAAGCCTATGGAGGTGGGATGCACTCTTATGTTTTTCCCACAGAAACCATTTTTTGGAAGGGGAAAGGGGGAAGTGTTGCTCATTCTTCTTATCAAAATATTTCTGAAATACATGCTTGATTTATTATTTTACGTGTTAAAATCGTAAAAGCAGTGAATAAGATTTTAACACTTTAGATAAAACTAAGTATATGTTTTAGAAATATTCTGACAACTAAGAAGAGAGAGACATCCTTTAAGTTAGATGTCTATACGGGCCAAAATATATAGGAGCCCAACTTGAACGAAAGCTATTTTAGCCCTACTTGGCTAGTATAAAATTAAAAATTCGACCCGAACCCGGCCCTTCCTGTTCATATTTTCACAGTTCACGGCCCGTACAGAAATCAGGTATGTAATCTTGTTTAATTAATCACAATACTTCGTTGACTATATCTGGCAAAAATTTTGCGGGCGGTCTATCTCAAGAACTAATGCACAGAATTTAATAAAAATCTATATTTAGTTAGTCCTTGATAGAAATTGGTGCTGATTAGATTTTGTTATAAATCGCTCGACAGGGGGGGCTGCTATGCTGTCTTTTGTTTGATTTCCGCAATAGCTCTATCTCCAGAACTAATGCACGAATTTTCATTAAACTTCAGATTCAGTTAGTCCTTGATTAGATTTTGTTATAAATCGCTCGACAGGTGGGGCTGCTATGCTGTCTTTTGTTTGATTTCTACAATAGCTCTATCTCCAGAACTAATGCACGAATTTTCATTAAATTTCAGAATCAGTTAGTCCTTGGCATGATATGTCTTTTTTTATACGTTGGGGTAAATTGCTCAACAGGTGGCGCTGATATGCTGCAGTTTGTGCGATTTTCGCACAAACTGCTTTAGCTCTACCTTCAGAATTAATACACGGAATTTCCGCAAACTCCAGATTCAACTAGTCCATGACATAAATTGGACTTTTTTACGTTTTCGTTTTTACGCTCAATAGGTAGCACTTCTATGCTGTATTTTTTTTTTTTTTTTTTTTTTTTTTTTTTTTTTTTTTTTTTAAGCTTTTCACCACAACTCTACATTAAGCACGGATTTCCATCAAACTTCAGATTCGATTAATACTTGACATGATTTGGTGCTGTTTATATTTTGTTCTAAATAGCTCACAAATGACGCTGGTATACTGCATTTGTTTCGATTTCTGTATTAGCTCTATCTCAAGAACTAATGCATGATTTTCCATCAAACTTCAGATTCAGTTAATCCTTGTCATGAATTGATTTTGTTTACATTTTTGTGCCAATCGTCCAACAAGTGAAGCAGCTATGCTGAATTATGTAGGATTTATGGGATTTTAGCGTATTCATATCTCAAGAACTAATGCACGGAATTTCATATTTTTAAAATCCTCAGGATGGGCATATATTGCCATTTAATTTTGGCACTGTGATAACTTTCAAAATTCTTATAAAATTTGGTAAACGGGTTGTGTAACGTTACACAAAAATTAAGTTGTATTTTAATTAAACTGTAAGGGGATAAGGAGGCACGTTTGAACAATTTTTTTTTTAAATCAATATATTTCTTATTTGAATTGTATTTTTTGCGTTTTGAGTATTACATAATAAAAACAATGCATTTCTTCATCATATGAACCAGAAATTAAAAGTTTTCAGGTAAATTAAAAAATTTGTGAGGATTTAAAAAGCTGAAAGATTTTTGTTCAAACCTGCCCCCATGTTCCCAGTAGGGTGCCCAGCTTTTTTGTTCAATGGTGCCCCATCACATGGAGTTCAGCATTACAACTATTTACTCTGTTCGGCTGAAGAATTTGAACAAATCAAAGCTTATTAACTAAAGATTACACATTTATTTAAGTTTTGAAAAATAAATTAAAATTGTAGGGATATAAAATTGTCAACAAAATTCTTACAACTTTATTTTCTTAAGTTTAGATTTATAAGGGAGAAAAATACATATCTTGCATAGGCAGTATTGTGCATACTAAATGGTGCAGCTTTGTATACTTATTGCACTGAAGCAATAATAATGTATTGCCATAAACATTTAAAAAAATAATTTATTGAAGTAAAATATTTAAAGGGTTCAAAGGTATTCCTCTTCCCTATTTATAGGAAAGATTTTTTAAATAGCTATAAGTATTATATTTAATCAGGATAAAGAAAATTACAATTATTATTCCAGTTTTCTTGTCTTGTTATGAATGATACACATTTCATTTATTTAAAAACTGAATAAAAATACAAAATTGCAGAAAAACATCATTTTTTTCCTTTCATTAGATACCGGATAAGCAAAGACAGCGTATAATGCAAGCATCTGCAAAAAATATTCCGTCATTAATAAACATTTCATCCTTATCCAATGACAG
Source organism: Maratus speculifer (assembly GCA_964019185.1). NCBI lineage: Eukaryota > Metazoa > Arthropoda > Arachnida > Araneae > Salticidae > Maratus > Maratus speculifer. The sequence goes on from OZ025295.1 coordinate 65,142,557, forward strand.
CTGTTCGACTACATACCACAAACATGAAGAAAATTAATTTTAATTTTTCATTCTTCATAATATGCATATTCCACTCTGATAGATTGATAAAAATAAATAAATAAATCCATGTTAAAGAAATTTTTAAAAAAATGCATTATGCAAATTATATATTTTCTGCTTTTCAAATGAAAGAGATTTATGGTGTACTTAATGTGCCCTCACAAAGGGAGGAAGTGCAGGAAAGAGCATTTGACCCTCCTTGGATTTTCAATCTTAATTAAATACTTATTTTCTCTTATTATTTTTTAAAAGAAAAGTGTGTATTCTTATCAGATGACTCAAATTAAAAAATGAATCAAAGAAAAATTAAACAATGTTTTTTGCATCAGAAGAGGGGTGCCCCTTTTGACCCCCTCCAGTTGTCATAATTTCTAGATATATTTTTTACGACCTTAAATGAGAGGGGTTCACGAAAGTGGAGTCCCTTGACGAAAAGCAGAATAGATTGTTCCAATCCTTTATTTTGAAAAAGTCTTATTGAAGCTTATTTTTTACTTTTTTTTTTATTTACTACATTCCTGTCTTGTCGATATGCTTAAACATTGTAATTTTGCACAAGGTGTAGAACCTCCCTCCCCCCAAAAAAATGCAATTTGTTCGTAAGCTATATGACTTTTTTTTTTTTTTTTTTTGAGATATTAATTTATTTTTATAGTTTTAGTACCAATTTTGTAATTGTGGCAACAGAAAAACTCCATTTCTATAATTATCTCATAAAAATTGTATACATAATAGTAATTTAACATAAGCATAAATTAAACATAACATTAAATTAAACATTAAAAAACGTTAAATTAAACATAATTGTAATTTAACAAATTACAACAACTATTTGGAAAGTGATATTTTCAAAAACTAAAATTTCAAAGATTTATAAATAAATTCTATATTTAAATTAATAATAAACACCATTTTTATGATGATCATAACGAGTCAAATATTACTGACGTCATGCATTAAACATTAATATTCCTAGACCAATAATTAAAAGAAAAAATAAACAGTACTTTATAGATATACAACTTTAACTGTTTAAAGTGTGCACTTTTATTTGATGGCGTTAATCAGACTGACTTCTGAACGCCTCATATTACTTACGACATGGATTAAACATTCATATTCCTTAATCCATCATAAACAAATTTTAAATGAAATTTCAGTTTTACAATTTTCGGAACTGCAAATTTTTAAACTTCTAAACATCGCACATTTTACATTTTTATACCGTTGCGTAGAGAGTTTTTTTAAAAAAAAAGAAGCACTTTTAAATGAAATTTGTTTGAAATCTTTATCACAATTTGTTTTCATATTATTATTTTTTTTAAAAACTTTTTATTACTTCTTTTGTCATTGTAGCAATAGAAGTATTCCATTTTTGGACATTGGACTTGGACTTGGATGAGATAGTTGTCAGAGTGCCTGGAGAAATCGACTCCTTACCTCTAGTAGAGAAATGATACATGGAACAATTCAAGTCATAGCCGATGTCTGACAAACAGAACGTCAGAAAAAAACAGGGGGTAGCTGGGTCCCAAAAAAAGCAAAGGCTCTTTAAGGGCACCATACAAAATAAATAAAATAGATGAGAGTATAAATAAGAGAAATGAGAATATTTACAAATATTTACAAACGTATTTACATAGTATTTACAAAATAGAGACTAGGAGATGGTGAATGTTCAGTATGGAATAACCCTATCAATGAGATAAAAACTAGGAAAAATTATCCTGGGTCGATGTTTTCAGGGAGATGTAGGGTTGCTCGTGGTCGTCTCCAACGAGCGTTTGAGTCATAATTTGAAATATTATACAAAGCAGGATTTGGGATAGAAGGAATGTTGTCAAAATCTTTATGGCTTGATTTTTGATAACAGAACGAGTAGGCGGAATATTAAGGTCTGAATGGATAACAGTATTTCTGCGATACCAAGGAGCGTGAACAATACCACGGAGAGTTTTGTTTTGAATTATCTGAATTTTTTGCAGATTGGTTTTAGCCGCTGAACCCCAGATCTGAGCGCAATAAAGAAGTATGGAACGAAGTACTGTTTTGTATAACAGTACCTTATTGCTCATACTCATCTCATGACTGTACAGGAGATGGGCGAGGTCTTTTTTTGCTTTGTAGAACTTCTGGACGGTATAGTCGATTTGCTTGCGCCAAGTGAGAGTGCTGTCCAGGAATTCACCCAGATATTTTACCTCCCGTCCGAAGGTAATGAAAGAGCCATCAAGAAAAAGAGGAGGAGGAGTGGAGCGGTTAGGTGTAAAGTTAACAGCCTGCGACTTATTAGAATTAATTTTAATTCGCCATTTGGTGAAGAAGCATTCAAGTTTGCGTATGTGTTGTTGTAGATACGTGCGTAATAAGAAGATTTTTATCACGAGCCATCACAGTTGTGTCGTCCGCATAAATAGCCTACAACGTGTGTGGAGAAGTAGTCATAGATATAAGCTTTGTAAAGCCAGGGGGCCAATTTGGAGCCTTGTGGCACGTCCGCATTAATTGGACGAGGTGTGGAAAGGATGTTGGCATATAGCGAACGCAGAATGTTCTGCCACGAATGTATTTGAGGGCGAAGCGCAGAAATACATTCCTGCGCTTCGTCCAGGAATGTATGGGCGAAGCGCATCATGCCGCGCACATGCGCAGTGGGATTTTTGGACATTAAACATGGACCAATCAGAAAACCAATAAAATAAAATAAGCTGCGGAATTCATCCAATAAAAAGATTCAGATATACTTCAAATTTTCCAGTTCTCTTCCGAGATCAATGTGGAGCAATGTTGGAAAAAAAAAAAAGCCCTGATGGGGCTGGACCAAAATCTTGCCCAATTATGGATTTCGCTCTGAAAGTGCCAATCCCTTACCTGTACTTAACATTTGAAAGCGAATGCATACTGTAAATACTCACTATTATGAGATAAATCGGAAAAAAATTCAAAACAAACAAGGGGAAAAATCATGCGTAACATCGCTGGCGCCCACGATATATCGTGGTAATGTCTTACAGAAATCATCGGGTTATTTAATTGTTGCTAAAAATGAGAGATCAAGTTTAAAGATTAAAGTTGATCAAGTTTCTGTAAGAAATTGCTGTATTCCGCAAACGCCAGTGCAATAGGCCTGGTATAACTTACATTTATATATAAATAACATTTATATAGGCCTGGTATAAATTATATTTATATAAAAATAGCATTTATATAGGCTTGGTATAAATTATATATTTTTTTTTTTTCATATGATAAAAAGGAGAAATCTAAATGAGCACTTTAGAAATAGCACTTTGCCATGTTAACAGCTATCAGGTATATGCATGCGAATTTTTTTGTGCATTTCTGCACATGATCTATAGATTTTAATGTATTGTAAAAACAGACTAATGTTTCTTCATCTTCAATTGAATATTATATAACAAGAAAAAGACTATACAATAAAAAAAATCATTATTTTCTTCTTTTTTTAAGATTTACAGCAGCATTTATAAAAACAAACCTTCTTTTGCTGCCAGTGATCTTCAAAAACATCTATGAATAGTTTTAATAATCTATTTATCAGTTTTTTCAATCTAGAATATTGCATTATCTGATACCATTCTCAAATAAATAATAACATGTTCAACAAACATGTCTTACATACAGGGTGTTCTAGAAAGGACTCCCCAACTTTGAAATGACATAATTTCGAAACAGTGAGAGATAGATAGGTGAAACAAGTTGAATGTTAGACAGATAGGTCTGGAATTTTTTATACATCAATTTAAAAAATAGTTCCAATATTGGACACGAGAGGGCGCTGCAATAACAAAGCTCTGTCTTTGAAATAGTTCTTGAAAGTAAGCTTTCTGAACTGAAACAAAAAATCATTTTACAATGGTTTCGATATGGTTACTTTTTTCAGCGTCAGCATGACGTAATCCAAAGGTGAAGTTCAAAGTCACTAGTTGCAATACTTCTACACAAATGGATGCACTTGCCTCACAGATGAATTATTCAAGCTGTTCCGACGTTTGGGGATTCTTAGAATAAACAGCGTCCTTCAAGTAATCCCACAATACGACTTTTTTACGCGTGTCAGCAATAAAACAGACGCACGAATGAAATTTCTGTACTTCTGAGTATCATTTAAAGCTCCATGTACGAGTCCTTTCTTGATTACCCTGTACAAATAGCTTAAACTACCAACATTAACATTAATATATTAATATATTTTACATTAATATATTTTGATAGTCTTGCATTTTTGAATTCAGTTAGACAGCTGAAAATGTTTAAATGGAATTAATAACACCTTAAAAAACGATATTTCGGTTTGAGATGAGTAACACGTTACTATAAAACTAATCGGCAGCGTTTCCGAAAATCAGCGACTGAAAAAGAAAACTTTATTTTTGAAATATCTCTTTAAAGCTGGAAAACATGTTGATTTCTGGGTTTCTAGAATTAAAAAATGGTTAAGAGGTTATTTTATATATGTTAATGCATATTTATGGCAGAATAAGAAGTTGTTGCTTTTTCTTTTTGTCAATGTACATTAGTGTACTGCATATAATGCTAAATTTTCATTCAGACAAAAAATGCAACACAAGTGAAAACACCTCTACGACAATTACCATCCACAGTCAACGATGGTAATGCATTTTACTTCTTTTGCCTTTTGTATAAATTTATTTATATTGTTCTAGGTAAACCCTTATCTTTACATGCGTCTTTTTTTTTAAATGCTAAATAGAAAATGGAAATCTGTCCTTTTCAGAATTTAGTGTCGCCCCCCCAACCAAAAAAAATATACCAAAAAAAAAAAAAAAATCACTAAATCTAAAAATACACTATGTGGCCAAAGGTGACCGGCCACTTGCGAATTTAAACATTTTGTTAAATATTTAGAAAAATACATGAAGAATTATCCTGAAAATCTAAGTGTGTAAACACTTACAAGGGCACCACCAAACATGGTGCTCACAGATTTTGATGATTTCAAAGTATGTTGTAGGGGTGACACCACTAATTATTCAGCTTAAAGGGTTTTTTCAAATGGGCCTTAGCTTTTGAGAAATTAGGGGTCAAAGTTTAGCGCTCATTTCAAATAGCCGTTCGTATTGCAAACAGATTGTGGGTGGCATTGCGGTAACGCTCGAGACTCCAGATTCGGAGTTGGCGGGTTCAATCTCAAGTTAGAGCTTTTTTTTTTTTTTTTTTTTTTTTCCTTTCTTTATATACTTTTTTATACGTTGCATATTTAGAGCAGAGTTGGGAATCCTACAAGCTTTGAACTTTTTAATATTTTCTTAATAATTTAAATTTATATATTCGAATTTATTTCATAAAAATGTATTTTTTGTGCAATTTTTAAACTAATATTTTTATTGACAAAACTGCAAAACTAATTTATGCCCAGAACTCCTTTTTATTAATTATTATGTAATTTCTTTTTTTATGAAGCACAATTCTGAAATAATTTTTCTTTTTTCTATCGCCTTTTTTGTGGAATTTTTTAAATGAAAATTTATCCTTTTTTGTATAAATTATATAAAATAATTTTCAGGTGCAATTTCTCAAACACTTATAGGATTAGTTAATTCAAATAATGCATATCTTCGAAAGTGTAATAAAATATTAATGCAGCAGTGCTAAAATATTATCCAAATTTTTACTGATCTTTAAATACATTCATCTCTAATGTTCAACCTAAACATTATTTATCGTTTGCACAAATAAGAAATGACAGATTACATTAAAAAATTATATATACATTTTTATTTTAACAAACTAAAACACTATTCATAAAAAAAGTAAACTAGATCGGAAAAATCGTCTGCTAATGATTTCAATAAGATAAAATTTACGATACATAAAAAAAAAAAAAAAAAAAAAAAAAAAAAAAAATACATATGTGTTTATTTTATTCGTCTGCTTTTATTTGCTCAGTAAATCACGCAAAAATAGAAATTCTTTTTACTAATGTCATTTAGCTTCTTTTGCAGACAAATAAAAGATTTGCAATATTGGTATGAAGGCGAAATTACGAATGCATTAAAATATTGCGAGACGTTGTTACAAAATGTTAATCTGCTTACAAATTCTCTACCGCATGATATTTCCTGTGCTTCTATTGCTATGGCTGAAGAATTTCATAATTCAATATTAAAAATATTAGATGATCGACAAATTATTGAAGCAGATGAACTGATATTGAATGAAGAATATGAATTAAATGAATTTACAAAGGTATTAATTTTTTTTACTTAGCAATATATATATATAGATGTATTTATACGTTATATTTCATTCCGAAAAAATCGAAAAGTAAAAATTGAAAAAATAAACTATCCCCATAAGAAAATAGTTATAAGTTCAAAGCTTGTAGAATTCCCAATTCTGCTTTAAATATGCAACGTGTAAAAAAGTATATAAAGAAAGGGAAAAAAAAAAAAAAAAGCTCTAACTTGGGGTTGAACCCGCCAACTCCGGGTATGGAGTCTCGAGCGTTACCGCAACGCCACCCAGCCACAATCTGTTTGCAATACGAACGGCTATTTGAAATGAGCGCTAAACTTTGACCCCCAATTTCTCAAAAACTAAGGCCCATTTGAAAAAACCCTATCAGCTGAATAATTAGTAGTGTGACCCCTACAACATACTTTGAAATCATCAAAATCTGTGAGCACCATGTTTGGTGGTGCCCTTGTTAGTACAAGTCGTCACACATTTCCGTGAAGATTTTTTTCTCGAAATTCTATAAGGGATTGTCAACAAATTGCAAAAGATCAAATATCTTTTGTATAACCCGGTCAAAACTAATGTAGCAAAAAGAATTCATATTATAGATTACGATTAAGTGGCTTATTGTCATAAACTGTCTTCATATTTATGCGGATAGAATGTATACTCATAGAGAAATTAAGGTTTTTATAAAAACAATACTAATTTTTTTCAAGTGTTTTGTTTATAATTTGCATAATTCTTAATATAAAATAATGTTCTTTTCAGAAAATATGACAAACAACATTATACACATTACCCTGTAAACAAAATTAAAAAATAATAAAAATTTTATGGAAAATGAGCAGGTTTACTAAATATTTTTTCATTGCGCATACGTGAAGGCTATCAAAATTTCATTTGCATATTGTGTTAGCTAAATGTATGCAGCAACTTTTGTGAAAGTCTCAAAATCATAACTTAAAAATTCTGAAAGCTATAGAATAAGCTCAAAATCCGTTATTCGCAAAATGAATTTAAAAAATGAGGGGTTGTATCCAAATATAGTATTACGTACCATATTGTGTATTCTGTATTGACACTAATCAACAGAAAAATGGATACAGCCTCTCATCCTTTTGCTTCATTTTGAAAATAACGGATTTTAAGCTTTTTCTATAGCCGATCACTTTAAGAATTTTCAAGTTATGATTTTGTGACTTTCACAAAAGTTGCTCTATACATTTAGCTAACACAATATGCAAATGAAATTTTGATATCCTTCACGCATGCGCAATGAAAAACATTTTAGTTAACCTGATCATTTTTCCTACAATTTTTTACATTGTTTAATTCAATTTACAGGGTATTGTGTACAATGTTGTTTGCCATAATTTTGTAAAAGAACATTATTTTATATTAAAAACTCTGCAAACTATAAGCAAAAAACCTGGAAAAATTCAAGACTCTTTTTTATAAAAAAAAAAAAAAAAAAAAAAAAAAAAAAAAAAAAAAAAAACTTAATTTTTTTTAGAAGTATACATGCTATTCTGATAAAAACGAAAACAGTTTATTACAATAAACCATTTAATCATAATCTACAGTTTGAACGCTTTTGCTAGATTAGTTTTGACAAGGTAATCCAAAAGACTTTTTTTTTTTTTCAATTTATGACAAACCCCTATGGAGTTTCTGGAAAAAAAATTCACAGAAATGTATGACCGGTGCTATTATGATTGCGCACTTAGAGTTTCAGGATAATTCCTTCAGATATTTAAGAAAATGCCTAAAATCACAAGTGACCAGTCGCATTTAGCTATATAGTGTAGATAGTATAATTCATTTTTTACTTTTATGACTTAAAATACATTTTTTTCATTTTATATAAAATGACGCTATTACGCATACGCTGCAGTATTCCACATTTATGATCCAGTATAAAGGGGAACGCAATACCCTTCATTCGGCAAAAAATGACGAAAATATTGATTTTTTAATAATTTGCTGAAATTGTGCTTTACTATCCCTCGTCCATTCTAATGAAATTTTGGAAATATCCGAGTATTATAAATACAGTTTAAAGCAATTTAATTACATGGCTGTCACTTTCACTGCCACATAGGCATGTTAAAAATGATAAAACTTTTAGGTATATTTTTCAATTGACTCATTTTTTTCCTACATAAAAATGTAAAATAAATTCAAATTTTCCAGTAATTTTACGCATATTTGCTCATTTTATTTATTTTCTCCCGAACTAATTAACTTATGATAAATCCGATAGTTAAAATTATACAATACTCTTCTAAGAATAGTTTAAAAAGCAAATTAGCTCAAAACGTTCAAAATTGTTAAAAAATAGATAAATAAATAAATTTTTTTTCCGAATTTTGGCAGAGAAATGAAACAGTTTTTTGATAGAATCAATTTTCATCATTGAGTCCTTTATTATTGGGCCAAAAATACACCTTCAAATGTTTATACTGAAAAAAAAATTCAAAGGGTATCGAGTCCTATTAAGGAAACTTATCCGGTGTGGATGTGGAAATAAAAGGTGGGATTCCATATTATTTCAACGGGAGAAAAAAATTATCCTTCTTTGTTCATTCAAATTTAGAAATTTCAACAATATTTTTTCAGCACGTATACAGAAAGATGATTTATCCATCTGTATACTTAAAATATATTTAAATTGGTGTTAAAGTTTCAAAAATTACATATAACAAACATTATTTATTCGTTTATAAGTTATACGACTGTGATTTGGAGTTTAAAGGGGGGTAAAGTACCTTCCTATCTGCGTGTTTAATATATATATATATATATATATATATATATATATATATATATATATATATATATTGTTGAAATTTTAAGATTTGAATGAACAAGAAGGAGAAATATTTTTTCCATAGGATAACTGGGGATTCATTTTTTTTTCTTTTCCCACCAGGTAAATCCCCAGAAATAATATCGATAGAGAAGTATGCATATAGCATCATTATTTAGAAATAATACACAAATCCAGCGAAAAACGACGTTAGAAATTCAACAAGAAAGAAAATTAAAAAAAAGGTATTTAATGTTGTATGTGTTTTATTTGTTGGTAGCTTTAGGTATGGCTGCTGAAAATTAAATACAGTTTGTAACAGCTGCATGTTCTATCAGAAATAATTCATTCACTACTTTTTTCAAAATTCGGAAAATGTTATTACACAGAAATTAATATTTTTTTTTCAGCTTTTTGATAGGAATTAAATAAATGTGGAGAAAATAAGTCACACAAATATTCTTTAAAATATATTTTTATAGCAGACAGTATTCTTGACATAGAATAAATTTTAATTAATTTTTTTTTTCAGTTGTAATCAAAAAAAGGCAGCAAAAAGATATAGTAATATTACTATTTTCTCTTTACTTTCTACAGAAATAGAATATTTCAGTTACGAACATTACAGAAATGGCACTGTTGTGTCAATATATTTTAATGAAAGCAGTAGACTGTATAATCGCTTTTCACACAATTTAATAACACATTTCACAAATAAAATCCGCTGAGAGAACACAATGCACCATTTCGTCGAGATTCACAAACTCAACATAAGGTAAACATAAGAGAACAATAATATCCCTGCGCAGAGGGAAAAACACATATTATCCCTACGCAGAGGGAAAAGCACTGGGATAAAAAGCAGACGATTTTTTTAATTAAACATACTCCCGGCCTTGAAAGCCGAAAGGGTTTCAAAAATTTACTCTAAGGGTAATTTACACAACTTAGTTATTGGCCTTTTTAATTCACTATTTTCAGTTTTCAGGGTAACTACACGAACCTTTTTATCAGATCCAGGGTGAGTTTTGATCACTCTAGCTAATTTCCACTGTAAAGGGGAGAGACCTTCATTTTTTATTATAACTAAATCACCTATTTTAATATTAGGCTCTTCTTTAAACCATTTTACTTCCTGTTGTAAGGTCGAAAGGTACTCATTGCTCCATCTTTTCCAAAAGTGTTGTTGTATTTTCTGCACTAATTGCCACCTGGTCAATCTTGATGCAGGTACCTCTGAGATATCTACTTCTGGTACTGAAGTAAGAGGAGCACCAATTAAAAAATGACCAGGGGTTAAGGCCTGTAAATCATTAGGATCTGAACTTAAAGGACAAAGGGGTCTAGAATTTAAACATGCTTCGATTTGAGCTAAAAGTGTTGAAAGTTATTCAAATGTCAAAACTGAATTGCCAACGGTTCTTTTTAAATGGAATTTCATCGATTTAATACCAGCCTCCCAAAGTCCTCCAAAGTGAGGAGCTGAGGGGGGATTGAAATGCCAATTTATTTCTTCTGAATTTAAGTATTTTGTCACTTCTTCATTATGCTGAGAAGAAGCCACAAATTTATACAATTCTTTCAACTCCTTGCTCGCACCGACAAAATTTTTGGCACAAAAATCACTTACAATTTCTTTTGGCTTTCCTCGTCTGGATATAAATCGCTTCAGACAAGCTAAAAAAGCCTGAGTAAATAAATCAGTCACTAATTCAATGTGAATTGCATGAGTAGAAAAACATATAAATAATGAAATATAACACTTAAAAGATTTTGAACCTCTACCTTTTTTAAATTTACACAATATAGGTCCTGCATAGTCAATTCCTGTAAAAAGGAACGGACGGGTAGGTTGCACTCTAGTTCTAGGTAAATCAGCCATGATTTGTTTAGCTGTAGAAGCAGAAACACGAGCACAGATTACACAATTCCTTACGAACTTTCTTACAGCACTTCGTCCACTTAAAATCCAAAATTTCTGTCTGATAACACACAATAATAGCTGAGGGGCAGCATGAAAATGAGATAAGTGAAAATATCTGATAATCAACACTGTCACTGGATGATTTTTTGGTAACAATATTGGATGGATTTGTTCTTGTGTGAGATTTGAATGACGAAGACGTCCTCCAACTCTGAGTATTCCTTCTTTATCAAGGAATGGAGAAAGATTGATCAGTTTGCTATTGCGAGGTAAACACTTACCAGAAGTCATACATTTAATTTTCATCATCATACATTTAATTTCATCTCTTGCACTTGTTTAATTATCACCTTTAAGGCACTCTGAATTTCTGTATGTGTAAGAAAGCCGAAGTTTCTTTTTGAAACAGGTAAACGAGAATTCGTGAGAAATCTCAAACACCAAGCAATAATACGTTTTAGCTTAGTAAATGATGATATATTTGAGAGAATAGGCATTTCCACACTTGATTGGGCTGTAGCATAAAAATAATTTTTCCTTTGTTCTAATAAAGCTTCGTCACTGAAAACACTCCCTAATTGTGATTTTGGAGAAGTGAAAGATGGATCACTGAGCCAACTGGGGCCATTCCACCACAGATCATGCAATGATAATTCTGAGGGTGATAGACCTCTTGATGCACAATCTGCTGGATTCTCCTTTCCCTTTATATGATGCCAGCACTCAGAAGGAACAAGTTGCTGTATTTCAGAAACACTATTTGCAACAAAAGTTTGCCATCTTCTTGATTCGGTTGATAGCCAAGAAAGAACTATTGTTGAATCCGTCCAACAATTAATTTTAGAGATGTTCAAACACAATGAATCTAGAACAGTTTTTACCAAACGGGCTGACAGCAGGGCGGCACTCAATTCTAATTTAGGTAAAGTTATTGTTTTTAAAGGTGCAACTCTTGTTTTTGCTGCTAATATTCTAACTGATACAGCCGAATCATTTGATAAGGATCTTAAGTAAACAACTGCACCATATGCCACTAAGGAAGCGTCACTAAATGAATGAATTTCAAATGTGTTAGCTGAAGGAATAATTGCTAAACGCGGCACAGTAATTGATGTTAAACATGCGAGTTCTTCCCGAATTTTTATCCACTTATTTTTAATTAGAAGTGGAACTGGATCGTCCCATGCCAGATTACTTCGCCATAATTCCTGAAGTAGAATTTTTGCAGAAATTATAAAGGGAGAGATCCAACCAAGTGGATCGAAAAATTTTGCTATATCTGACAATATGGATCTCTTTGTGACTTCTTTTAATGTTGGTTCTATGGTGACACTAATTTTAAAGACATCGAGATTTGAGTCCCATTTTAATCCTAATACCTTTATTGAGTTATCGTTTTCAATTGATAAATCTGATTTAGACTGAATTAAATTTTCAGGAATGTTTTTTAGTACACTGATGTCATTCGAGGCCCACTTGCGTAACTCAAATCCGCCTCTTTTCATTAATTCTTGTAACTCTGATATTAATTTTATAGCTTCTTCGGGAGATGATGCACCTGTAAGTAAGTCGTCTACGTAAAAATCACGTAATACAACTTTTGACGCTAATGGAAAATTTAATTTTTCATCCAACGCTAATTTCTGTAGAACTTTAGTAGCTAAATATGGGCTAGACGTTAGTCCGTATGTAACTGTAGTAAGACGATAATCACTTATATCATCGGAAAATTTATCCTTCCAGAGAATTCTTTGAAAATTTTGATCTTCAGGAAATATTTTAATTTGACGAAACATTTTTGCAATGTCAGCATTAATAGCTATAGCGTGTGTGCGGAATCTTAACAAAATAAAAAATAACTCTTGTTGAACCCTAGGACCTACAATTAAATTTTCATTAAGAGAAACATTATTTATAGTTTTTGCGCTACCATCAAACACAACTCTAAGACGGGTTGTTGTACTAGATTCCTTGATTACTGGATGATGTGGCAGATAATATATTTCATTAACGGGTTTTTGAATTTCACTCTTTGGTATTTTCTCCATGTGTCCCATTTCAAGATATTCATTCATAAATATACAATAATTTTCATACAAATCGGGCTCTCTATTAAATCGTTTTTCTAAATTTAGAAATCTTTTCATAGCTAACGATTTTGATTCCCCTAATTCTTTACATTGCTTTTTAAATGGCAAACGCACAATATATCTTCCATTAGTATCGCGTGAATGAGTTGTATCAAAAATTTCCTCACAATATTTTTCTTCATTTGTGTATATTTCTTTTGAGGGGTTGTTTTCTAACTCCCAGAACCTTTTTACATAATCTGTTTCAACATTTGCAAAATTAACTATAATATTAGGTTTATTTTCTGAAAATATATCAATATATCCTGTTATTAACCACCCATAATCTGAATTTACTGCAAAAGGAAGTCCTGGTTTTCCAAATATTTTTTCTCCTCTAATTATAGATAATGATAATGACACGCCAAATAATAAGTCTATTGGTCCCGGTTCATTCCACTTAGGGTCAGCTAGTGTTATGTTCTTTAAATGACTGAATGCATTAATATCATATGATACAACTGGTTGATTACTCGTTATCTTTTTCAAAATATAAAAAGTACCTAATCGTGTGTTTTGTTTATCAAAATGTGGAGAAAATTTCTATCTTACAACACCACGTGTCTCTTCGGAGTATCCCATTCCCAAGCATTTAATCTGTAAATTAGCAGAATTTCTTTTTATACCTAATAATTGTATTGCACGCTCACTTATAAAATTGTTAGTACTTCCGACATCTATTATACATCTCAATAATTTATTGCCTCCATAATTATCTTTCACATTGATTAGCGCAGTTGCAAGTATGCCAAATGATTTTGAATTTATTTCTCCAAGACATGAATTTATGGACAAATTTGTATTATTAGATGTTTCAAGAGCAGTCTCACTAGTATGATACGAGGACTGAGGCGTTACTTGGTTTTTTATATCTGGATAGTTAGTTTCTCGTCTTTCATAGTGTAATAAGCTATTATGACTCTTCAAATTACATTTTGAACAAACTCTTTTTGACTGACAATTGGTTAATTTATGGTCAGCAGATAAACATGCAAAACAAAGATTTTTATTTTTTACAAATTGCACTCTTTCACGAACAGATAATTTTAGAAATTCACTACATTTAGGTATTTTATGACTAGGTGAAGAACAATATTTACACTCACTATTGTTAACAGAAACATTCATCGCAGTTAATTTAGGATAACTGTTTTTCTTATAAACACTATTTCCTTTAGCAGATTGTAATGAACGATCATAATCTTTCAGAAAATTTATTAATTGATCTAACGTTGGAAGTTCGTCATTTTTTAACTGCCGTTCCCACCACAGTTTAATATTAGAGTCAAGTTTTTGCAAAAGTAAATAAATCAACAAAGTTTCTGAAAAGCCACTTACCTTCTGATCCAAGATTTCGAAAGATCGAACACATTCATTCGTCATATCCACTAAATTAAGTATTGCTGCCGGTGAATCGCCTTGCACGAATGGAAAATTTAATAATCTTCTTATATGAGAATATATTAATTCTCTTTTATTTGAAAACCGTTCCGTTAATAACTGCCATGCTACATTGTATTTCGAATCTTCAATAGGTATTGATTTTATAATTTTTAACGCGTCTCCATGACACGATAATTTTAAATATTGCAGTTTCTGAGCAGGCGATAAATTAGCATTTTCGTGTATACTTGCTGCAAACAAATCTTTGAAGCTTAACCATTCATGAATATTTCCACTGAAAGATGATAAAGAAAGTTTAGGTAATTTCATTTCACTCACCTCCTTTTTTGGATTGTCCGTATTTATTTTTCTAGCATTAATTTCACGTTCAATTTTTAGAGTTAATTCATCTAAGATGTCTTGTTGTTCATCCTTCTCTTCTATAAATAAATCAATGTCTTTTTCTTCACATGCATAAAAAATTGATTTAAATAAATTCTTTAACTCTTCATCTAATTTTTCAATTTCTTTTTTAAATAACTGAATTTGTTCTAAGTCGCACACACTCAAATCAGTTTCGAAGAATTTATTTTTCACTCTTGTAATTGATGATTTTAAAACTTTTTTATCAGTCAATATTTTCTTATCTATTTTTTTTCTTGCGTTATTCTATTTGGCACTATTCCAATTAGCTCATTTTACTTTCGAATGAATTTTACGCACGCATTATTCTATTAACTTTTTAACTTGAATTTCGCAATACTCCGGCTCGACGGACCAAAATGTTGTGTCAATATATTTTAATGAAAGAGTAGACTGTATAATCACTTTTCACACAATTTAATAACACATTTCACAAATAAAATCCGCTGAGGGAACACAATGCACCATTTCGTCGAGATTCACAAACTCAACATAAGGTAAACATAAGAGAACAATAATATCCCTGCGCAGAGGGAAAAACACATATTATCCCTACGCAGAGAAAAAAGCACTGGGATAAAAAGCAGACGATTTTTTTAATTAAACAGGCACTAAAAAATACAAAAAATTAATATCTCAACAATAAATTTAGATGAAGTTAAAGGTCTGCATGTCATTCACGACTTATTTTTAAACGTATGATCTGGCAAGTATATAAATCGAAACGGATTACAGTCGAATAATGTTTTTCATTTCTAGATAAGTGTATTACATTTTGTCTGAGCTATTACAAAACTTTCAACAAACAAGCACAAAATAAAAAAATACAAAAAGTTTTTTTTTTTTTTTTCGTTTCTATGGCTTTTCAGCAAACTCAGTTGGTTAACAGATATGTTGATCGATCCTTGATACCAAAATTTCGATATTCAAATCAGTCTCGGCGTTTTTCAGGCATTGTACCTTTTTCCGCAATTATTACAAAAAACAAAAGTGATTTCGACAGCCATAGAAAATTATATCGAAAAGACTCTGTTTTGTCTATTTGTTCATTCCATTTGCACGATTTGAAATAAATAGAATTAAAATAAATAAATAAAAATACACTGTTTTGAAAAGCAAAAAAATCTATTTTTAAAAATATAAAACATTTTTATATGCGTTTTATTACTATATTGCATATTTATACCTCCCCCCCCAAAAAAAAAAAAAAAAAAATATTTCTTATACCAATAATTCTAAAGTCAAATATGAAAAAGTGTATCTAAAATCAATCATAAAAAAACGCTTTTAAATATTAAACATAATACACGGTTCGCAATTAATTTATATATTTTAAGGAAATTATTATTATTATTGTAAATTTTCATTAGTAATATTCTATTTGTATCGTTTTATATAAAACGACTGAAATATGTTGTAAAATGTTCTCTTTTTCATATTTTCCAAAGAAAAAAAATTCTTTTCAACAAAATATGAAATGCACAAAAATATCTTTTCATTCGCATGCTTCTTTTTATTAAGATAAATTTATTTCAGGATTCAAATTTAAATCAAAGTTTTTTTAAATTGATAAATAAAAAAGATATTAAATAAAATTTGTTCAACGAATAAATTCTTTTATGTTATATCTTCTTTTTTATTTACTTATAACTCAATGAACTTTTAATATAGTTTACTTTAAGTTGAAAAGAAAACAAATAAAAGGCACACAAGATAAAATATATATATATATATTTACCTTGTTAGAAATTACAGTTATTTTCCTTCTAATTAAATAGAAAACAGCTATATTTTAATTGAATTAAATGTAAATAAGATTAAAAATGCATTTGAATTTACATGTAAAATATTTGGCAGACATAACATTTTAAAAGAATACAAAACAAATTATTCGTTTACGCTAGAAACATGATATCGATTAGATAAATAAAAAAATTTCTTAAACACTACACAAATATAATTCAATATCGTAATTTGTATCTGTATTTTTTTTTCTACTTAAGTTAGATTCTTTTGTTTTTGATTGTTTTAAAGGGGGGGGGGCAAAAATTATGTTTACTTGTATTTTAAAGATAACTTGCTAGAGTTTAAAATAAAAAAATAATTATGCTTATTATATTTTATTCGTGATTTGCATGAAGATGTTCTTAGCTAACGATTAATTTTGAATATGAAAATATTTTTTTCCTATTAAAAAAAAAAAAAAATTAAAAGAAATACTCTATTTTTTTATAGCATCAGAATTTAGCGAATTATGTTATTAATAATTTCGTACATTTAGGGATCTACATAGTCCTACATTGTTTCGGGTAAGCCTATTTTATTCGAATCCCATCTACTTTATTGTACAGATAAGATTGTATTCGACCCGAACCCGACATTTTTGTTTACAGATAAATGAATAACGCCTCTAAAATAATTAAAAAGAATAATAAATTGTAAAATAAAATAAAATAAATTAAAAATAAAAACAATCGTCAACCCCGAACCCGAAATATTAAAAATCAAATTCGATATGAAAGAAAATTAATCCATACTTTAATGAAATTTTAGAAAAATAGCTTATAATTATATGTTTATTTTTTTATATATATCCAAATTACTAAATTATTAATATATAAATGTATGGTTTTTCGTTTGAAAAACATTCCAGAAGTTTCTCTCCGGTTTAAATTATAATTCTCTCCGAATCATGCAGTTTTTGCATGTTCTTCATAGATTATGAAGCACTATCCAATACTACTTGAATTATTTACCCAAACTTCGCTATTTAATAAAATTAAAGAAAAAAGAAAGAAATCAAAAAGAAAACCAGATTTGAGCAATTACCGTCAATAGCAGAAAAGTAGTCCAATTATTTTGTTCATCCCTGCATTTAATCTACAATTTGTATATATTTTACATACCGTGTTTACTCGCGTAATAGCCGAACCCCATTTTGATACAGAATAATCGGCAGTAATAGTCGAGGACATCTTGCTGAGGATGTGAAAAATGAGCTTTCAGAAGGAAAAACAGATCTTGTGACACATTTTTGGAGGACTCGCTTCAATTCTGCAACCGGTGTTAGACGTATCGGTATATAAACATATAAGACATTTAAAGACAATATAAGACGAGTATATGAGTTTAGAGCATGGATAAGTATGGTCAATGGGAACAAAGAAAAAACTCCCAATGGAAAAGTAATGTGCCCATCACCGGAAATAACAGTCAAAGAACCGACGACCGCACAAAAACCTAAGATATCAAGCATAAAAAAAACACTTTATTTTATGCAAAAGTAGTAATAGGGGAATCTAAACCATGTCTACCGGATGTGAAGTGGTACATAAACCAAAAATTTATACCACCATTGGTTGACTTGTAGGTTTATCATTGCGTTTCTCTTACAATCAAAGGTAAGACAAAAACAATGATAAACCTACGAGTAAATCACTAGTGGTATTAATTTTAGAAATACAGATACATTTCCGAACTGAAACTTACCTTTCTCGATCTTTCAACGTCAAGTTGAAGAGATGCAAATAAATGTAACTTCTAAAAGATATAAACTCCACTCAACTTTTTATTTAATTATTAAAATATTTTTAAGTAGTATTTTATATGATTCTATTACAATATAAATGTAGATATATATATATTCGAATTAAAACTTCCCTTCTTCAATTTTCCAACGTCAAAAGAGCTGAAAAGATTTAAATGAAAAATAATTCATGCTTTTAAAAATATTTTAGTTTTGCTCAACTAATAATGCTTTTGAAATAAGATAAAGTAAAGTATGCATAACTCAGTCTAAAATTCATTACTATGAATTCGATGTATTACATACATTTTATAATACGTATTTTAATGGTACAACGTGCCGTGGGGGGTAACCTTTTGATTATGGATAAGGACGGGCGACTGTTTTTATATTCCACTGGACCACAACTTACAAAAGATTATCTTTGTAGTACATACCTCTTGAAGATATTTTATTATAAGTTAATGGCAGATATTTGTTTTCATAAAGTGATGTGAATAGAAAGAGAGAAGTAGTAACTAGGCCATACAGTGTCCGAACTCCGTAATCAAAACGTTAAGGGGAGTCTTCAGTCACTTAGAAACTCCCGTTCCGTAATATTAAACCAATGAGCAGGTTAATTTCAAATTTCTCGTTTAAATTTGAATACTTTTAATTTAATTTTTTTTTCTGCATAGGATAGCTGAGCTCGATCTTTAGTATGATTGTTCTTTACTTTTTCGATTTTGATAGCAGATTTTTTTAAAGGTATTTTCAGTTTCAAAACCTGTTCTGAAAATGAAAATACCTTTTAAAAAATCTGTAACGAAAATCGAAAAAGTAAAAAATAAAATAGTCATACTAACGACCAAACTCAGCTATCTTATGAAAAAAAAGTCTATAATATTTAAATATAAATGAGGAATTCGCAATTAACCTGCCCATTGATTTAACATTACGGAACAAGAGTTTCCAAGTGACTGAACATTCCCCTTAATATTAAAAAATTATTTGTTTTGGAAGAATGACACAAATAACCTTAAAAACATGGATGTAGAAAAAAAAAGTTTTTTTTTTTTTAAATGAGGATTTTACAAGCAATTTTTATTCACTGAAAAAGCATATACAAGATAAAGAATAACTGACACCCAAATACTAAAGATTGAACAAAATAAATTAATTCTGGAATGTAAATAAAAGTTATTTTATTCACATGCTCCAACCAATAACTCCTTCAAAGTTTCAGGCAAGCACATATGTTGTACTGCTGTTTGTACAGTTTTTGAACTTTTTATAATTTCATTTCTTATGACACATCTAGCAAGATGCTTCAACGACCTTGGTCTATATGATGCTGTATTCTCCACACCAAACAGCTCTACGTAAGTGGCGAGATAATTTTCTATAATTTTCTCCTTGTGCTTTTTAAATTGTAACAGGAACAGGAGTAAATCTTTCACATCGTCACAGGGAATATGTGGTTCTGGAATAATACGATAAAATAATTTTATGCAATTCACATACTTTTCTGTTCTTGGGTCATTTTCCAGTTTCAAAATGATAGCTTGGATTATTCTCAATATAAAAACAACATGTCTTTTCGGTCGTTTTACTGGAAATTTTGAATGTTTTCGACTGATGTACATGAAAAATTCCGAAATGAGATTGAGAAGTGCTTCTCCGACGACAACTGTTTTATTGATGTATGTCCTGCAAATAAAACAATTATATATGATGAGTATGGCAGAAAGTGTAGTTTTAAGGAATTCATAAATTTATAAAACTCAAATGATAACGATGGTAAGTGACACAAATATATATATTTTTTTTAAAGTTGTAAATTTTCAAATATCTAGTTGAGTTTAAGCTCCTGACAGACATCTCAGTCTTTTCGCGGTCTTTTAGTTCTGGTCAAGCGAGACTTTATTGTAATTACGTGCAGGCTCTTTGCTCAGAGGCCCCCAATTCCATACAATAAATTTTAAAATATTTACTTTCTTTTAATTCCAACTCTTCAAAATTATAATAAGTTTCTAAAGCTATACAAAAAAAGTTTTGTTCTGTACTAAGGGACAAAAAGAATATTTTTTATTAATTAAGATACTTATTTCAGAATTGACACAGCTAAAAATTTTCTTCTATTTACAATACAAGGAGTGAAAATATTTATGCATTACGCATACACATATGACTGACCCCCGGTTCTATTTGAATAATGTTGCAATCATTTCAGTCGGGGCCCCCTTTTTTATCTTTTTCCAGGGCAGGACCTCAATTATACATGATCAGCGCCTGTTTTTTCTCATTTTATGTCTTTACAAAGAAAGTGCTGGGCATCCTGCAAAAGCGAGAAGCTCGATTTAATTTCCTTATTCGCTTTTTATTGTTGAGCCTGTTGTTGAAACCCAATTTTAACTTATGCTTCAAAGGAGCTCCAAATATCGTTTCAAGATTTCAATAATTCTTACAGTGGCAGCTATTGAGCATCAAAATTTGGCTCAAACTGGGACAAGATTTTTAACAGTGCAACACATAAGCTTTTCAGTAAATCAGCAGAAGAATAGTCTACTTCCTTTGAATATAAATTTAAAGCACAATGAAAAGTTTTTGCGTTTTTTAAACTATTACTCAATGAGTTATGACAATATTTTTCAACACAATTTTACCCCCCCCCCCCAAAAAAAAATAAAATAAACTTTTAACCTAGTTTCTAAAGGTATATGCAAATATTATAAAGACATAGATACGATAAGTACAATGAACCAAACTGAGGTGGGAAAAAACTTCCAAAGCCAGGAATTGTACTTGGTTCCACAGCGTACAAGGTTGTTGCTCTAACCACTTCTCCAACAGTTTTTAAATAATGAAAAAAATATGAGAATTCAAAACAGCGAATTCATACCAATTCTCTGCTCAAGAATGAAGAACTTTTATTCATTTTTTAAACGCAAACATTGACTATTGAAACTATTTTGGAATAAAAATTACCTTTTCCATTTATATGTGTGTGTGTATATACGTATATATAGAACCTTTAATCGTATTACAATATATGAACCATTGAATTTAATAACTTATAGCACATTGAACATGGAAGGAAAAAATAAAAAATAATAATATGAATACAATAGGAATTTGTACAACCAAAGCAGAATCTTCAGTTCCCAAATAATTTGGAATTACAAATGAAGTGTCTGGTTTCATCTTCGTATGTGCCATAAAAAACCAAACAATACGAATTTGGGACTACCAACACACACAAAACCAAATGAAGAAAAAACATGAAAAACAAGTCACTCTAAACTACCAGTTGGATAGCAAAATGAAAAGGGAAAAATAAAAATAATTATCGTCAACTTGATAATAATAAATTAATTAATTAAAACGGAGTAATTTGATAACAGGAAAAATAAACCATGCACCATAGTTTACTCTATTAAGATTTAAAACAAAATCATTTAATTTGACCGTTTCCAAGTTAAACTCAATATCTTAATATAAGACGATTTTAAATTTAAAAATAGATAATTAATGTATTTACCCTATACGCTTAGAAATAGTGTTATAGGTTTCCATATTATTAAAAGTTAGGTACAATTTAATCATGTAAATTAATTAAATTATATTAATAGAATTAATTGATGTAACTATACAATTATCCATTCAGTATCAATTGAACATCCATTACAATATGTTTTTCGATTTAACTAATGCATTCCCCGCTCTCATTTTTTAATATCAATTAACCATTGCGTATTATCCAGACAACACCGCCCTCCTCCGTACTCTAACATCTACCCACCCTGCCAACCTATTATACACATTTTTTTTTTATTTTTTTACATTTTTAATTTTTTAAATATTATTTTTAGGTTTTAATAATTTTTTGTACTTTTTTACGCAATGTGTTAATTTTTTTTAGACCATGCAATAACTAATTGTATATTAAAAAATATATGAACTTTTTTAGGAAAACTATTATTTAGTGCATCATAAACTAGCTTTTTAATATTTGCATTAATTAGATGAGAAGAGCATAAACATTTTATTCCATATAAATGATTAAGGATTAGATTTCGATATACAGAATTATGAAGACAGGATTTAAAATTAGTTAATGTATTAACTTTAAAATCAAATTCATTCAGTTTGTCATATATATCAGTTATTAATTTGTTTTCTTTTAATATAATTTTAAGATCTAAAAAGTTAATGGTATTATTAGACAGCAGGTTTTTTGTAATATCTAAATTAGCTGGATAATCTACCGGGAATTGAGATATAGTATATATATATATGCATATATTTGGGGCCTGGCGATTCTGAAAATTCCATTTATATTATTTTTTTTCCTCCCATGTTTCAATGTGGTAGTTTTCTATTAAATTCGCTGGATTATTTTGCTATTAAATTTCTATTAAATTTCTATTAAATTCGTTCATATATTGTAATACAATTAATGGTTTTATATATATATATATATATATATATATATATATATATATTAATGATGTAGATTTATTAGATCTACTTAATATAACAAATGCTTTATTTAAAAATATCATCATGATTTGAATTTATCGACGAATATAGATACATATTATTTTCATACTTTAAAAAATTTTATTATCTATAATAATTTTATACTGCAAGGTAACAAGTAACACAATATATCTACAAAAAGTCGACACACAACAAGGTGGTTGTACATCTACTAGTAATTTATCATCAGACTTATATAATTATGAGCATAAATACATTAGTAATAAAATACATCTATATTCATATGTTGATAAAATAATTTTAATTGACATTGAAAATCTGCTTTCTAGGAATTCTATTAATTTTTTAGATCTTAAAATTTTTTAAAAGAAACCAAATTAATAACTGATGTATATGATAAGCGCAATAAATTTAAATTCAATGTTAATACATACACTATATGGCCATTGATTATTGAACACTTGCGATTTTAGACATTTTACTAAATATCTAGAAAAATACATGAGGAATCATCTCGAAACTCTTAGTGTATAAATATAATAGCATAAGTCATACATCTCCGTGATGATTTTTTACCGGAACTCCATAGGGGACCGTCAACAAATTAAAAAAGAATGAATATCTTTTGAATAACCCTGTCAAAACTAATGTAGCAAAAGCGCTCAAACTCTAGATTATGATTGAATGCCTTATTGTAATACACTGTGTTCATTTTTATGCAAATAGCATGCATACTCGCAGAGTAATTAAGGTTTTTATAAAAATGGTCCCAATTTTTTCCAAGTTTTTCCCTTATAATTTTCAGAGTTCTTAATATAAAATAATATTTTTTTCAGAAAATAAGAGAAACAATATTGCACACAGTACCCTGTAATCAGAATTAAAAAATAATAAAAATTGTATGAAAAATGAGTAGGTTTACTAAATAATTTTTTACTGCGCATGCGTCAAAAATATCAAAATTTCATTTACATATTATGTTAGCTAAATGTATAGAGCAACTTTTGTAAAAGTCTCAAAATCATAGCTTGAAAATTCTGAAAGTAATCGTCTATAGAAAAAGGCCAAAATCCGTTGTTTCCAAAATGAAGCAAAAAAATGAGGGATTTTATCCAAATGTAGTAGTACATCCCGTATTGTGTATTATATATTGACACTAATCAATGAATGTATGGATACAACCCCTCTTGTTTTTGCTTCATTTTGACAATAACGGATTTTCAACTTATTCAATTGACGATTATTTTCAGAATTTTCAAGTTATGATTTTGTGACTTTCACAAAAGCTGCTCTATACATTTAGCTAACATAATATGCAAATGAAATTTTGATATCGCTGACGCATGCGCAGTAAAAAAATATTTAGTAAACCAACTCATTTTGTATACAATTTTCATTATTTTTTAATTCTGATTACAGGGTACTGTGTGCAATGTTGTTTGTCATATTTTCTGAAAACAATATTATTTTGCATTAAGAACTCTGAAAATTATAAGGAAAAAACTTGTAAAAATTTGGGACCATTTTTATAAAAACTTTAAGTACTCTGCGAGTATGCATGTTATTTGCATAAAAATGAACAAGGCGTATTACAATAAGGCATTCAATCATAATCTAGAGTTTGAGCGCTTTTTCTACATTAGTTTTGACAGGGTTATTCAAAAGATATTCATTCTTTTTTAATTTGTTGAACGGTCCCCTATGGAGTTTCGGGAAAAAATCTTCACGGAGATGTATGACTTATGCTATTATATTTATACACCAAGAATTTCGAGATGATTCCTCATGTATTTTTCTAGATATTTAACAAAATGTCTAAAATCGCAAGTGTCCAATAATCAATGGCCATATAGTGTATAATATAAAGCATCACTTTAAAATATCAATTCATTTTTAAATAGAATAAGTGATCTATTAAAAATAACACAAATACCTTTTAATTTTACATGTTTCATTGCTCTTACAATATCTTCAAATTTGAAGATATTTTAGCAAACAATTTCTTTTTATCACTTATTTCTTTGAAAAAGTTACACCGTAAGAGCAATGAAACATGTAAAACTATAAGGTATTTGTGTTATTTTTAATAGATCACTAATAGCATTTAAAAATAAATCAATGTTAATACATTACTAATTTTAAATCATGTCTTCATAAATCTGTATATCGTAATGTAATCCTTAATCATTTATATAGATTAAAATTATTATGTTTTTCTCATCTTATTAATGCAAATATTAAAAAGCTAATTTAAGATGCATTAAATAATGGTTTACCTAAACAAAATCATATATTTAATATACAGTTAGTAATTACATGGATATTTAAAAATTAATGACACATAAAAATAATAATAATAAATTAAAAATGCAAAATATAAAAAATATATATAATAGGATGTATAGGTGGGTAGATGTTACAGTACGGAGGAAGGTGGTGTTCTCTGGATAATACGCAATGGTTTATTAAAAAGAAAAAAAAAAACAGAGGAGCCAGAGGCATTTACTAAATTAGAAAATATTTTGTACTGGATGTTCAATTAACACGGGCATGAATAATTGTATAGTTATATTGATTAAATCTATTAATATAATTTAATAATTAATATTAAAGATTAATTTGAATCTAACTTTTAACAATTTGGACAATACTTAAAATATTATTTATAAATGTATAAAATACATGCATTAATTATCTATTTTATTTCTTCTTTTACCTTATATTACGATATTGAATTTAGGTTAGTATTGACAAATTATATGATTTTTTGCTACGTCATTTTAGGAGTAACTATAGTGTCTGGAACGTTCTTTTCCTTTTCAATAGATTTAATAATGTTATTATGATTTATTTTTAATGTTATTTCTCCACTTTATTTTGGTTTTATGTATGTTTGTAGCCCTAAATTGTCATTATTTTGCTTTTTCATGGCTAATACAAAAATGAAACCACACATTTTATTTGTAGTTCCAAAGTATTTGTGGGTCTAATGATTTTGCTTTCGTTCTACAAATTTCGATTATAATCATTTTATTAATTTATTTATTTCGTGTTTCAATGTGGTAATTTTACGTTAAATTCAATGGTTTATATATATATATTTTTTTTTTTTTTACAATTAATAGTTTTATATAATATGTATAAATAAATAACGATAGTTTTTCTCCTCTTTCTTGCTCTGACACATCCGGAAATTCAGTTAAAAAACATCAACTTTGAGAGTATATTAAAAAAAAATTCTTTTGCTTTTACGAAAAAAAATGAGATATTTTATTAGATATTTTTTAAATGTTTTCCACATTCATGCATTTTCAGTCAAAAATGGATTAAAAATTGTATGAAAAAGTAGCCCTTTTGGATTTTTTCAAAGCAATATCTCTCAGTGTTTAGCAACGTGAAACTTTCTAAAAAATTTTTTGATTGATTGCCAAAGATAAAACATGATAATTATCTTTCATAATTTTGATGAACGCATGAATGACCATATAACCAGCATTATTAAATTTTAATAAAAATGTAACATAAACATACAAAAGAGTAATCTATTTTTTTTTTAATCTTATTAAAAATACTTATATAAAATTAAACAAAAAATTTCTATTTCCTTAAAACTATTAAAATTTAAGACTGTTGAATATACAGTGAAACCTCCTACAACGATCACTCCTTACAACAGCAACGTCCGAATACCGGCCATGTTTTAGTACTACTGAATCTCTTCCATAGAAATAACATTACACTAAACCTCCGAATAACGAATTCTGAACAACGGACACACCACAGCATTTTATTATTATTATTATTATTATTATTATTATTATTATTATTTTACGTTGTATTCAAACCGGTAGGCGGAGAAAAATCGCCCCGGAAAAAATTACCCCGGTAAAGATCTCCCCCGGAAAAAATCGCCTGGGTAAAAATCTCCCCACAAAGAAAGGTAACCGAAAAATAAGGCTTTTTTAAATTAATATTGAAAAAGCCCACACATATGAATAACAAAGATTTGATGACTTTGATTATGGCAATTATAATTTCAAGTAAATCACGTGCTAATCACGTGTATTTGTACTGGAAACTATTACGGCATATCGTTTTATATATGCATATTCTTTAATAGTAAAAACTCTATATCAAATAATGTCTTACTTCCATGATTATCGCAAGAGCAAACGGGGAAGCTGCCCCAGCTACCCAAACTCAAGGACTTTGGGTCTATTGGGGTAGAGGGGGGGGGGGGGGATTACATAGACGAAGAGAAAAGGAATTTACTTTCAAAGAATCTGTTTATTATTCTGCTTTTTGAGCTTTATTCTGCGGTTTGAATTTGAGTTACAGGAATGTAAAGTTGTATTGTTATTTTGACAAGCTATATCACATAAATAGAATGATCTTTAGAATAAAAATATGTGCTTCGTTTCTATCTTTTTGTAATTGAAGAGAGAAAAGGGCTTTGTAATCTGTATCAATGCAACTAAATGCAACTAGGAATGCAAATAAATGTTGAAATACCCCAAAACCTCCTGATTTGTCACAAAAGCTTCAGCTAAAGAATTTTTCATAGTTTTTTCATTTTTTTTAAACCACAAGTGAGATTGCGAATACTTTGGAAGTGGATTTTCTTATTTGACGTCCTCACAATTTCTCTACTAATCTCTAGGGGCTGCTTAGCAAAACCCCGTTCATAAATAGGTGTGTGGTGAGAGGGAACTGGAGGGGGGAGGGGATGATAAAATTTAAGTGTAAGCAAAGAGTAGTCATTTGTACTGCTTGTCTATCATGATGATTAGTCTATCATGATCATAATTAAAATGTCTGTTACTTTTATGTCTTAGATACACGCACTGATCAATTTTTCCTTAAAAGCGTCATAATTTAAACTTGTCATGCAAACGGGCTTCATGAAAGGACGGATAATTATTGAATTATTAAACAAAAAATAAATAAATAAATAAATAAGAATAAAAAAAATAAAGCATGGAGAAAAAAAATGAAGCATTATTTATGGAGATTTGATTTGTGGACAGATAACTAACATAACATGCAACACAATGGTAAAATTATTTTACAATAAATTCTCAAATGGGAAAAAAAAAAAAAAAAAAAAAAAACAGAAAAAAAGAATTAATGTATGAAAGGATTAAAAAGTTGCAAAAAATTAATAATAATAATAAAGTTCTGAAATTGCTTTTTTGGGGGATATTTTTAATGTCAGACGCTCGAAATTTGGTATTGGTGGTCAGAGTCAGCTTACAAATTTTAATTGCAGTGCACAGATGTTTACAGGGACACCCTTGTATCCAGCTTAGAGATTGATTGAGGAAAAATAATAATTAAAAAAAAAATTAAAGAAGACATACAGAGATAATCACAATCAACGTTAATATACTTTAAATTTACCATTAAAAATTAAGTTTGACAATTATTATTTTACTTCTAAATAATTATTTCACAATTATTAAATTTAAATGAGTAGGCATTTTATAATAAATCATTTTACGTTCATTATCTTATCCGATGTAAGTCTATATATCTTAAAGATAAAGTATGTAATAACTGATAATAAATTTTCCGCAACTACTAAGCTACAATAATTAAAGTATTGGAGGACTCTGTCCCCTATGAACAACCAGTCCCTAATTATGACTAACTGGGTCCCTGGGCAAAGATAAATTAGGGAGTCCTTTTCGAATCATTGAAACGTTATTCAAATAGAACTGAAGGTCACTCATATGTGTTATGCCTAAACCTATTTTCGCTTTTTTTCCCCTTAGTGCAGAAAAAACTCTTTTATATAAATTTAGCAATTTCTTATATTCCTTTACGATAATTTTAATAACTTCAACATATGGAAAGGTCAGAATTGAAAAAGAAAGTAAATATTTTATGACTTAATGTATGGATTTGGGGGCAACTTAAGGTCCGGGGTCCGTGGGAAAAGTCCGATTTGCCTATGCGATAATAAGGGCGTTTGAACTACGCACATCAGCCCCAAATAATCTGACCAGAACAGTAAAAGACTTAAATTAAAATAAAAAATACAATATATGTTTTAAATAATAAAGACAAAAGAAGATACTTCACTACAATAAAGCAATTAAAAATGCACGTTCCAGATAAAATACACAATTTAAAAAAAATACGATGAGAGCAAAATAGAAAGTAGAATCAAATGTAACATTCTTTCATGTGTTAAAACTATGTCAGATTTTGGACAATAATTAAAATATTTTCAATCGCATTTGGGGAGCCTTGGTCCCATGTCTCAAATACTCGGACGCAAACGAGGCCCTAAAAGTATTATGGTTCATCTAAAACGAAAAAGGCAGCAAGGAGAAAATAAAAAGTTTGAGTAATTGATATAGATTGTAAAAAGTGTCTTACCATGAATGAAAGAACAAGTCTACACATTTAGTCACTCCTTTTAAGTCTATTTTTCCTGGTAAATATAATCCGTATTTGGTGAGACAAATTGTAAAATCCTGTTCAATGAATTCCAGAGCTAGATCCATAGAATCCAGTACACAAGTGAATTCATCTTTGTAGCTGATTATGTGGTCCAAACATCCTGATGTCAACAACAAATGTACATCTTGTGCCATAAAGGGCACAGAGAAAAAGGAATGCATTATAGAATATAGCATAAAACTTTCATTAAGCTGATTCGCATATCTTTTGAGGACAACTCTTATATTATCTGTATTGCTACATCCATAACGCTGAAGTGAAGACAACAAAAACTTCGCTACAAAATCTTTATCGATGAAGCGTAATTCCTCTTCATTAAGATTTTGTAAAGAATCAAAGACTGTCTTCCAAAAATATTCCCGGAACTCAATTGATCCATCGCCTTTGTTGTCCAACCTCGAAATAATGTCTCTGAAACCTTCCATAGTTTTAATGAATTATTATTTTTTAATGATCAAACTCCGAAATCGAACAGAAAAATGCGACAATTAACAAATTCACTTTCGGTTATGCGTTTTACATATGAAGAATTTTGTTTACAGAAATAGACAAAACTTATTTTTAAAACAATTTAGAGAGGCTACAGAAGTTAAACATTTCATTGGTTGGAACTTTGTAGTGTGAGATTCACTATGTATTTAAGTTGAAATGCATATTTGTCATATTTGATGGATTTAAAGCTCTATTCTAACACCAAAGAGCAATTTTTGGTACAAATCCCTTTATTTTATCTTTATCTCCCTTCTCCCCTTCTAATGTCGTTTTAGACTTGTTTAAATAATTGACAGATTTGAACAAAAGAAGAGAAATATGTGTTTTGCTTTTAAATTCTGAAATATATTTTCTTATCTATGGTTTTGCCCCTCTTATGGTTTCCCAAAAGCGGAATTTTCTGTATCAGAGGCTGCATTCAGACTGCAATACTTTTTGCGGTTAGCAGGCGGCGCGTTTAATGTCCGCAGGCGACGTGTTTGATGTTAATGACTTTTGTGGTTCAACTTCAATCCAAGTGTAGGACAGGAATCTTTCCCTTAAGTAGGGTTGAGATAGTTATTTTCCTGACCATTATAATCTCCTCTGTTTTCTATTGTCAGTAAATCACAGAGTCCCAGGAATTCAGTTCAACTGAGACGTGGTCAGGTCTGTTTTGGCCTTAAGCCTGCAATTGAGGTATAAATGATACACCCTTCATTTTTAAAAGCTATCGTTCAGTAATAAGCGTCAATAACATGCACATTTTTCATACATATTTTTCGACTATCGGAACGAGTTATATTCACGTACCCAAGTGTCAAGATTTTGTCTTAACAATGAGTCAGAAATATGTCACAAATTTTCGTAACGTTTAACGGCGATTTTTTCCCCCCAAGAACTGTATAATAACATGATTTTTAAATATTTTATTACACTATTCAAAATATTTTAAAAATGTTTATGAATTCGATTTATCAGCATGTCCGTTCTATAAGTCGCGTAAATATAGTCAGATTAGCATGTTGTTGGTGTTTACCGTGGCGTATTCGGTGTTAAAAATAAAGTGTCTAGCTTTAACGGTTCACTTAGAGATTCGAAAAGAATTCAGTTAGATTATGGGCTATAGGGGAAAATCGTTTGCGCTGTATTTTAACCCTTTCACAATGAGTTACCATGAGATTTTCAAGCACAGATTTTTTTTTTTTTTTTTTTTTTGAGGGGGGGGGGGTATTTGAATTGTGAAAATGCTCTGATTAAATAAAATAAACTTTAGAAACAAAATAACAGGTGAGAATAATGAAGCATCTAATCACTATAAGGGGGAATGGTATAGCATCATTTTAAATGTGCTTATATCTGTATGTATCATTGAGGTTCATTTCAAAATTCTTATTATAGAATCTCGTGTGCATATAATTTATTGTTCGTATATCCAGGAATGTGCTTGTCCAGGAATGTGCTTAAGAAAAAAGCATTGAATTTGTGAAAATTTTAGATTCTCTGTTTTTAATAGTTGCAAAAATTTTGGAAATTTGCCTTATTTGAAAATTTACAATTTAACCATTTTTGGTCCGAACCCCATAAAAAACGTTCGCACGAAAGTACGATAGAAGTTTCCAGCATTTTTAAAAACCTTTTTGTTTTTGTATCTTTATGAAATGATAAGGTGACAAAATCTTTTACACATGTGTCCATTCTTAGTCACTGTCATATGAAACTGCTGTATTGAGATTTATACACATTTTTTTTCTTTTCTTTATTTTACCACTAGATTTCTTTTTTAATCCTTTCACGCAAACAAAATTTGTGTTTGATCCCTTAAAACAAAGTACCACATAATGCCTTCTAAGATGAAAACCTGTGTGTAACGGAAGTTCAACCGTTTTCATATGGTTCCGTTTCAGGACGTTTTACTGCTTAAGATATTGTTCGTATCCAACATGTCCACGTTAAAATATCAGCACCCCCCCCCCCCCCCATTCAAAAGGCCGATTACGCCTATGAAATGTTAAATTGTCTTTGTATAAATAAAAGATGTTTTTCTACAGAAACATTGGATATAATGTAAAGAAAAAATCACAGAGTAGGGATATTATCTCGTGTGTATCAAGAAATTACATTTAATATCTCTTAATACGATTCCAAGCATTTGAAAAAGAAAAAAAAAAAAAGGGAAATATCCAAATTATAAATGGGATGCAAATTCATATACTTTAAATTATCCGTTAAAGTTTATTAAAGTTAAATGATAGTATGCATTAGCGCCAACTTTTGAAAATTATTGGGTTAAAAAAAGTTTGAATAATTTTTTCCCAGTTCGTGTGTGTTGGGAGAGGGAGGAGTGAATGACTAAAGGGGAAAACTGGAACATAAATTATAGATTTTCTAAGTAAAATATTAGATTTATATTATAATTCAGTTATAATTTAATAAATAATATAGTAAATTATATTCTTACAAGGTTTTACTTATAAACACATATTTATTTTAAATAAGATAATAATGGCTAACTATTGAAAATGTAGAAAACTAAACATCAAGATAAAATCAAAAATAATTTTAGTCATCTTCATCTATTCATTAACACATTTAAACACATCGTTAAATATTAAAAAATTTGTTTTTGAAGTTAAATTTATTTTTACATACACTTAAGGGCTTAACTTTCTGTACTTCAGTAAGTCTAACTGACATCCTTACTAATTTTTAATCTATATTATTTAAAGAATTTTTAATAAAATTTTATTTTTGAGACTAAATAAATAAATAACGAAATAAATCAATGGAAATTGGTTCGGCGGAAAGATTAATTTATTGGTTGGGCTTGAGCTCAACGGGCTCCTATAAGTTGGCGCCACTGGTCATATAGAGAAAGAATAGTAGAAAGAATTACAGTAAAAACAACATTTCTTTACAGAAACATTGGACACGACAAAAACTAATCGAATGTGGCAATCCCAAAACTTTCTTTTATCTCGTGCATGTTAATGCTTCAAAATTTGTAACCACAGTGCCAAAAATTAAATGACAATTTATGTCTATCGTCAGGAAGCTAAAGGAATGAAATTCTGTGCCTTAGTTCTTCAAATAAGACTATTGCCAGAAAAATGCACGATACGAGTGCCACCTGTTGCGTGATTTACACCAAAACGTAAACAAATATTATATTTATCACTGTATACTTGAATCTTAAGTTTGGTGAAAATTCGTGCATTAGTTCTTGAGTTATAGCTGTTGCGGAAACCGTAAAAAAAATACAATATAGCAGCACCATCTGTTGAACAATTTACACCAAAAACTAATTAGCATAAATTTATATCAGAAACTATCTAAAAATAATTTTTTTTTAAATTCCGTATATTTTTTCTTGACATAGATCACCCACAATATTTATGTCACACGCAGACAGGCAAACAGAGCCACAGACTCACAGACAGACATTTCGTAAAAACATATTTTTTGTAATCTCTGACCCCTAAAATGTATAAATGCGTCAAAAAATGGATTTTGAAAATTTTCTCGAATGCAATGCTTTCTTCTTGAAGACATCGAAGAAAAAAAAAAAATAATAGTAATTTCCGAGCAACACGTTCTTTTATATCTCTTCAGCAATCGGTGATAAAAACAAAAAGTTCATTAATTTAGTTTTTCATCATCTTTTCTGTTTCTGCACACATTTTCTTCTATGTTGTTTTTTCTAATCGTAATTTCAGAAAGATTTTGAAAAAAATCCAATGCCAACTTAAGATGCCAGCGTGATTTATCTTATCGGTTCTATATATTTTTTGTTATTCCAACTATTTATGGATAACGGATAAGAATAAATGTTTAATAAATAAATAAATAATGCGTCCTAGTAATAAAAATGTGGCAAATGAGGTCAATCACGTCAAATGTGGCAAATGAGGTCAATCACGTCAAATGTGGCAAATGAGGTCAATCACGTCAAATGTGGCAAATGAGGTGCGTTCGTACTATAATACATTTTATAAATATTCAGAGCTTTATGCATTAGGTGTTAAACTCATATGCAAAAATGCATGAATACAAAATTTGATACGATTATATATCTTCAATTCAGTAATGTGAAAATAACAAGACTCCATCTTAAATAGCACGAAATCAACATGACAAACCTAGAATCATTATTTATCATGGGATATCGTAAAAATGAGTAACTCATTCGAAAACAGCTTTTAAGCTACTTTTCATTCATACTCTGTAACTCTTACAGATTCTGTTGTGTTATCCTGTGTATGATCTACAGCATTTATACACAACGCAATATCCAAAAATGTAGTTAAACTTAAAAACTCATACCACAACTAAAAATGGACTTCCAGCAAAAATCTGTAGCATACGGTATTTCTGATACATTATAGTATTCGAAATATTTTGTGAGTCCCTGTAAATACTGTTAGCACTTTTTATTATACAGGAAGTAACTTGAAATAAATCTTAGCAACGTATATTAATTTCAAGAAAATAAGATTTATATGGTGTTAATCAATCGAACTGCTATAAAAACTTCTTAAACACATCATTATGTAACGTAATTCTTTTGTATAGCTCTGTGAATGAATAATAAACGTTTTTTGCACCACATATTGTACAGAATGTATATTTTAGTACATTTCAGTAAATGCATGTAAATTTTATCCTGTTTGAAAGGCTGTATTTTTTCTTATTAACCGTGATGTAACGGAATACTTTTGATTGTCCCTGTAATCAAACTATCCATCCAATTTTCATAAAATTTGAAATGACTCGACAAAATTATACAACAATTATATATTTTAAATTTCAAATGAATCGGTTTGGTAGTTTTTGCAATGATATATGTGAACAGACGGCCTGAACGACGACTATAGGTGCTACGTAGTATTTCCATAAATACGAACGCAAATGAAAATGAAAGAAAATAATTTTATTTGGAATGGAATAACGAGGCTTTAAAAGTAAAAGTAACGCAATGAACAGGAATGAAAATAAATAAAGATCTACCGAAAATTCGCTTTCGTTTTCGGTCCAAAATCATTTTTGCCAAATAATCGTTTTTGCGAAAATGCTGCCGAAAATTTGACCTGTTTTCAAAAATTTCGTTTGTTCCTTTATTTTTACATAATTTCCCTCGTCCTTCATCATTATAAACATTTTACTTTTAAAAACTCATATCATACTCTTTTAAACAAAAATTTTCAGACAATAATTTGATACCTCGCATATGATTTATTTAATTTTTTTATATATTTTTTTTAAGATGGCAGCCAAAGAACGTATTTTGCGCAACAGCAACAATTGTATATTTTTAGAATATTCATCAGGAGCATAAACCTAATATTTATAACAAGACTAATTTTTAAAGGTACATACAAACAATAAATACAATAAACCCAACTAGCAGGAAAAAATAGTAAGAGCCCTGAATCGAACCAGGATCCACAGCGTACTAGATTGTTGCTCTAACCACTGAGCCACTTCAATCGATACTACTGCCATTAGTTTCTAACCAATAAACCATGTTGGGAAAAGTCATCAGCCATTTATTAGACATCCTTGGATGACGGGACAACGATGAAAAGTTTTTATTTTTACTATTCCTCCTATCTACAATATACACTATATGACCATTAATGACCGGGCACATTCAATTTTAGACATTTTTTCGAACATTTAAAAATTCATTTATCGGATTCTACTGGAAATTTAGGTTTGAAAAAGTAATGTTTGACCTCATATTTCCCAATGTCCATTTCTTAACCCTTTCGCGACGGGAGCCTTTCACGAAATTTTTGATGTTTTGTCACCGGTTTTTAAAAACGGAAAGTTCTGACTTATTAAATCAAGAAAATATGACGATTAAATAACGTAAATTTTAATAAAATTTTACTGGTGGGAATAAACAACGATTCTTAACCTTTTTGCGACACGTATACGTGTCGCTCGTCCCCAAGGGGTTAAGGAAAACAATAAGGAAACTGACAAAAAAAAAAAAAAAAAAAAAAATCTAAGAAAAATAATAATATTTGGGGTCATCCTGTATATTAATATGCACTTAAAAAAAAAAAAAATCTTCATGTACGACTCCTTTAACACCTACAATGAAATTTTACGATAAATATTGTCGTTTTAAAATCGTGGTAGGAACGTGCGAAAATTTTAGGAACGCTGCGACCCCTGTATGCACGAAATGATGAATCACTGAAGAATACAAATATGTGGATACTGTACAACATGTCCGCTGATTTTTGGAAGAATAGTACGCATATTCATGGTGATATAGCGATTCTGTTGAAAAGTTAAAAAAAAAACAATTGGCATGTTTTTAACTTATATAGTGCAGAGTTTTCAACCAAATTTAACCACAAATTTAGAAAAGTTGGGAATCTTTAGAAGGAGCAATATAGTGCAATTGGACTATAAATATATTATATATCTTAAAAAATATAAGTAATTGTATAAAATAATTTTTATCTGCGCATGCGCAAACGATAACAACTGTCTTTTTACCAATTTAATAGTCAACTTTATTGAAGCGATTCCTAAAAAATTATCCAGTCGTGAAAATTCAGAAAGGTATCGGAGATAGAAGTAGCTGATATTAGTTCTCTCTAAAATCAGCTGAATGATAACGGGTTCCCCACAAATTATCAATTGTCAATTTTAATTCTTCTTTTTTTTAATTTTCATTTTTTATTGATGTTTTAATTCTTCTTGGATAACTACCAGAACAAGCCTATTCTATGATAAAAAGAAGTATCAAAATCGAAGCATTTGTTTCAAATCTTCTCATTGATATTCATTGAATACTAACTTTTTCGTAAAACGCATTTAATAAAAAATGACAATTTGTGGAAAACCCCTTATCATTCATCTGCTTTTAGAGAGAACTAAAAATCAGCTCACTCCTATCGCCGATATCTTTTTGAATTTTCATGATATTTGCCTGATTTTTTTTCTTTCTTTTTTTATGAGTTGCTTCATAGAGTTAACTGTTAAATTACGTAAAAAGATTGTTGTTATCATTCACGCGTGCGCAGATAAAAATTATTTTATACAACTACACATATTTTATAAAATAGTGAATATATTTCTATTCCAATTGCGCTATATGGTTTCGACTAAATTTTGCCAATTTTTTTGAAAACTCTGAATGAATAAACTAAAAACATGCCAGAATTTTTTTAACTTTTAAAAAAGATCGCAATATCGTCATGCTATTCTTACAAAAATCAGTGGACAGGTTGTTCAGTATTCACATCTGCAGCGATAGATCATTTCGTGCATTTTAATGTTCAGGGTGATCCCAAATATTATTTTTTTTTCATTGATGTTTTGTCAGCCACTTAATTGTCCTCCTTATCAAATGGACGTTGATGAATACAAGGTCAAACATAATCTTTATAATCCTGGAATTTCAGAAGAATCCGACAAGTGTATTTTGAAATGTTTCACAAAACAACTAAAATTGAAAGTGTCTGGTCTTTAATGGCCATATAGAGTATAAATAAATAAATTAACTCATAAAAAATACAATACATAAATAAATGATTTTTGTTACGATTAGTCCCACCTCAAAACTAATTATACTATACTTTGTGATATGTGAAACTTTATCTTAATGCAGCTGTTTCGATTACAACTATTTATGTAAAGAAAAAAGGATACATTTTCTCATTAAAAGAATATGTTTTATGATACTAATTAAATAAGTTATTTCGCATATTTATATTGCGGATTTCGATGATTTTATCAGATGAAAAAAAAAAAAAAAATCACTTAAGAATAATGATGTTTCCCCAAATACCAATTTCTGAATGTTTCCAAATGGAATTCAGCTGTAATTACTATTGTGACATTAAATATTTGACACGCTGTGAATTTCTCTTATCTTTATTTTTATTTATTTATTTATTTATTTATTCTTTATTAAATCATCATTTTCTCAATTTTGTGTTCTTATTGTTGTTATAGCTGTTTGTTTGCAAGTGGTAACACGAATTTAGCCTCTAATTATAACAACAATATTTCTCAGTGGTTGTGATAAAATATTTATATCATTAGTGGATATATGCGTCCAATTCAGAAATGCTGATTCAAACCGAAAATTCTGAAAGAAGGATTTTCGTTTTATTTTATCACGAAAAGTATGTAATTTAAAAAAAAATGATAAAATAAAAAATAAAATAAATAAATAAATAAATAAATAAACTATATCTCCTAAAACTATCTCCAGAATGTTTATAATTGTTTTTTCTTTTAAAAATAGATATAAAATAGCAAAAATTTAGCAATACTTCATCGGCAATCCTAATCACAAGAATGAAAAAAAATCACGTGTCAAGCATAGATTATGAACACTTTCCAACACATCCAGAATAATGAAACAAAACTAAACCGTTTAATAAGTTAAAATACTATATCAAATTCAACAATATGGGAACACATTTTTGTACTACACAAGAAGTAACTTTGTAGTAAATCTAAGCAACGCATATCAATTTTATTATATGTCAAATAGTTTAATGTAATTAAAATATGCCGTAAATAATGTCCTTCTTCCTTTATCATTATGTAGCAGATTTCTTTTGTGTAGCTCTGTAAGTGAATAATAAATTTTCTTTGCGCGGCATATTCCACAAAATGTATATTTTAGTGTCCTCGTTGAACCTTCAATTGTAATCAGTTTCGATTTGAGAAACATTATTAAACAGCACTTGAAACTATTTTCGCCCATCAGCCGTAATGTAACTGAATACATTTTACTGTGTCTGTATTGGAGCTATGTATCTGATTTTACTTACATTTGAAATGACTTTATAAAAATTTGCAACAAATATATATTTAAAATTTCAAACGATTCGGCTGGGTAGTTTTTGTACTGCTGTATGCGGACAGACAAACAGACTGATAGACAAATGGATCTGATGACGACTATAGGTGCTACGTATTTATATAATTACGCACGCAACTAAAAATAATTTAAATTTAAATGCACATACCGAAATTAAAAACGCACTCCCAGCAATTATTTAAGACAATATTGAATCGATTTATTTTGTGTGTCCTTGTAAATGGATTAAAATTGCTAAGAATGTTCTGTTATAACGTAATGGTAGTGAAATTCAGTGATTTATACCAATTTCAATACATTTGCAATAACGTAATGTAGTTAAAATACTCTGGAAACGATTTATACCCAAAGACCATAATGTAATGGAATTCTTTTGGGTGCACCTGTAAATAAACTATTAATTCCACATACTTCATATACAGTACCAAACATGCCTAGGGGACCCTAAATAAGCTTTATCAATTTCATGAAAATACGAGTAAATTTACGGGAGTTGGAGCGTGGACAAATCGACAGACAAACCAAATACATAAACACTTTCAACTTTGTTGGAGAATGTTAAAAAAACTAAATAGATAAGAGACAATCGAAAGCAAAAATTAAGCAACAAAAAAATAGAAATGAAACTTGAAAGCGTTAATATTGAAATACTTCGAATACAACATAAAAATGCAAATCTTTCTGCTTTTCTTTTCTTTTGTTTTCACTCAATTTGAAGTAACTGATATAATTCTACGTATCACTGATAGTGAATGCTGCAACAG
Source organism: Maratus speculifer (assembly GCA_964019185.1). Taxonomy (NCBI): domain Eukaryota; kingdom Metazoa; phylum Arthropoda; class Arachnida; order Araneae; family Salticidae; genus Maratus; species Maratus speculifer. The sequence continues at coordinate 65,182,060 of OZ025295.1, forward strand.
AAAAAATATTCAAAGAATTTGACTTATTATGAGCTACTGTAATTATTGACATATTATTAAATGCATTTAAAATTTTAATTTCAACAAGTAAAAAAGAATTAAATTTTAGCCATGTTTAATATAGTAATGTTTATATAATATAACCATGTTTAATATAGTTCCATATTTGGAAAATAGTTGTTGTATTAAGTCGAGAATCTGAGACATATCTCAATCCTTGTGATTTCTGCATTTTTGGAATATTTCTGTTGTCACGGTGAAAAAAAAAGTATTAAAACCTACAAAACAATTAATAACCCCAAAACAAATTCAGATATAGTTAAAAAAAAAAAAAAAAACGCATTTAAAAGTACATTCCCCCCCATACGACGCGACGGTGTAAAAGTTAAAAATGTGTGATTTTGAGAAGTTAAAAATTTGCAGTACTAAAAATTGTAAAACTGAAATTTCATTTAAAGTTTGAAAGTGTTACCATTCGCAGAAAGACGTATGCGTTACCATGGCCAACTAGACCTATATGGTCAATTTATTTGAGGTTAATGTATGAAGCCCCCCGCCAGAGGACTCTGATATCCTGCCTAAGTTGTTCTGACCAATCGTACAAACCCTGAACCAAAACAATGACCATGTGCACAGAACAGAAATCAGCTTATTGTTTATTGCTTATTAAACTAAATTGTTTATTTTTATTTATTTTATTTATTTATTTATTTATTTTATTTATTTATTTTTATTTATTTTATTTTATTTTATTTTATTTTATTTTATTTATTTGCTTTTTTTTATCTTACTTCTATATACAGTCGAACTTCCCTTTAACGAAATCCCTATTTGATGAATCTCTTCTATTTAGCGAAATTTTCTTCTGATCCTGGATTTTGAACACCATTCACATCTAAACTGATCTCCATATTACGAAAAATATGTTCTACATAACGAAATTTATTCCACTTTCTAGCACATTGTACAACATTCAAACAGAGCGATTGCTGTTCCGTTGGACATATGAATTTATTTCAGCGAAATGTATGATAATTAATTTATTTAATTAATCATTTTTATTCAAAAAGGTGTGATGCTAAAAGCCTTCAATAAAATAAGAAGAGAATACCACTTTAACTACAATGGTACAGATAACTACAATGGGTTCTTGAAAAAATACGAAATTTTTTATGAACAATGCATTTTTTATTAAAAATCTGTACAGAGTAATATTACAGTTTTTTTTTCAAGTTAACGAATTAAAATACTAAAAAAGAAAAGAATATTTAAAAAATAAATACGAAAAAAGTAACGCTACGCTTCAATTTTTGCTAACCTCTCTTTATTATTATTATTATTATTATTTTGTTGTTGTTGTTGACAATATTCTAATTAAATTTTACTCATGTGTCTGTATTGCATTAAAAAAAAGTTACTGCCCGAATCAAAATACATTTTTCCAATATTTCTATTTTATGCGTATTTTTCTAAAAAAAAAAATTTTCCCTCTCAACTAAGCGTAAAAATAGCATGCATACTCGCAGAGTAATTAAGGTTTTTATAAAAATTGTCCCAAATTTTTCCAAGTTTTTTCCTTATAATTTTCAGAGTTCTTAATATAAAACAATATTTTTTTCAGAAAATATGACAAACAACATTGCACACAGTACCTTGTAATCAGAATTAAAAAATAATGAAAATTTTGTACAAAATGAGTAGGTTTACTAAATAATTTTTTACTGCGCATGCGTCAACGATATCAAAATTTCATTTGCATATTGTGTTAGTTAAATGTATAGAACTACTTTTGTGAAAGTCACAAAATCATAACTTGAAAATTCTGAAAATAATCGTCAATTGAATTAGTTGAAAATCCGTTATTCTCAAAATGAAGCAAAAACAAGAGGGGTTGTATCCATATATTCATTGATTAGTGTCAATATAGAATACACGATACGGGATGTACTACTACATTTGGATAAAATCCCTCTTTTTTTTGCTTCATTTTGGAAACAACGAATTTTGTCCTTTTTCTATAGACGATTATTTTCAGAATTTTCAAGCTATGATTTTGAGACTTTTACAAAAGTTGTTCTATACATTTAGCTAACATAATATGCAAATAAAATTTTGATATCTTTGACGCATGCGCAGTAAAAAATTATTTAGTAAACCTACTCATTTTTCATACAATTTTCATTATTTTTTAATTCTGATTACAGAGTACTGTCTGCAATGTTGTTCGTCCTATTTTCTGAAAAAAAATATAATTTTATATTAAGAACTCTGAAAATTATAAGGAAAAAACTTGGAAAAATTTGGGATCATTTTTATAAAAACCTTAATTACTCTGCGAGTATGCATGCTATTTGTCGAAAAATGAACACAGTGTATTACAATAAGGCATTCAATCATAATCTAGAGTTTGAGCACTTTTGCTACATTAGTTTTGACAGGGTTATTCAAAAGATATTCATTCTTTTTTAATTTGTTGACGGCTCCCTATGGAGTTTCGGGAAAAAATCTTCACGAAGATGTATGACTTATACAATTATATTTATACACTAAGAGTTTCGAGATGATTCCTCATGTATTTTTCTAGATATTTAGTAAAATGTCTAAAATCGCAAGTGTCCAATAATCAATTGCAATATAGTGTATATATATATATAATACCATTAAAAGTAGACAAGATTCACCAATCGATTTTATCAATAAAACAATAAACCAAAACGAAGAATTAGAATTGAATTGAATTATAATAAAATAAAAAAATAGTGTAACGAGTAAATCTGAAAAAATAAATAAATAAAATGAATGCAAATGGAATTTGTAGCCCCAAAAGAAGAATCATCAGGCCCCAAATGCTCTGGAACTACAAATGAAGTGTGCGGTTTCATCCACGTATTAGCCATGAAATAGCAAAATAATACGTATTTGGGGCTACCAGCACACAAAAACCAAATTATTAAACAAGGAACAAAGATATTTTACAAAAAAAGGAGTTGAAAGTAGGTGAAAATAATAGTTATCCATAACAAACAAAATAGATAAAGCTGAATGATATATATGTATATCTGATTTTTGTCATGCGATAACTATCGTATTTATGAACCGATTTCAATGAAACTTGGTATGTACATAGTACATACAAATGTCTCGACCGAGTTCGTTAGTCAGCATCATCCGCCATCTTGTTTCAAAATAACGGCCATTTAAAAATTTTTAAAAAATTCAAAATTTAAAATTAAATGCGAAGAAATTAAGAATTGAAAAATATTTTTCTTTTATGTGTTAGAACTTAAAACAACGATTTCAGAACATTTTTTATTTTGTTTAAATCTTAAAAAATGATTGAATTATAGCACTTTGAATTTTTCTTATGGCTGCCATTTTGAAACAATCTGATATTTGTCATGCTGTAACTAACGTATACCGATTTCAATGAAACTTGGTATGTACATAGTACATACAAATGTCTCGACCGAGTTCGTTAGCCAGCATCATCCGCCATCTTGTTTCAAAATAGCGGCCCTTTAAAAATTTAAAAAAATTTTAAATTTAAAATTAAATGTGAAGAAATTAAAAGTTGAAAAATATTTTTCTTTTATGTGTAGAACTTAAAACAACAATTCCAGAACACTTTTTATTTTGTCTATATCTTAAAAAATGATTGAGTGATGAAATGATTGACACTTTGAATTTTTCTTATGGCTGACATTTTGAAACGATCTGATTTTTGTCATGCTGTAACTAACGTATTTATGAACCGATTTGAATGAAATTTGGTATGTACATAGTACAGTCGGCCCCGCATAAACGAATATTGGCGGTTCCAGAAAAAATATTCGATTAAGCGGGGTATTTGATTAAACGGGGAGTCATATAAATGTAATATTTAATGTGCAATAAAATGACAAAATTATTAAATATAGTATATTTAATTATCAGAGTAAGAAAATCGTTAAATACTTTAATAGAATAATACAAACTGAAATAAAAACAAAATGACAAATAAATAGTTCAATGACAGTAAACACATGCATTTTGTTTACATTAAATTTAATGCAGATCATGTGAATTGGGTCCAAATTTTGTTATTAGAATTTAATTTACGTAATTTATACAGGTTTAAAAAAGTATATGAAAGTGGCTTTTGTCAAATTTTAAAGTAAAAAATGAACGAGATTTTTTTCGAATGGTATCACAATTACCATCTTGAGCCTGTAAGTGACAACACATTATTATTAAAGAGCTATTTCAATCAAGCGAAAGGTTTTACTCGCTATTGCTAATCCTATAGAAGAAATTTATAAAGATATCTCTATCGCATTTCAATATTTTTTAAATGATCTTTTTTACAATGGATAGCTGAGATCGATCTGTACAAAGGGCGTCATAGTTTTTAACATTCAATTTTTACTGCTGATATTTTTAATGAGGATGATTTCAGTTTCGGAACCGGTTTTGAAAATAAAAGTGTCTCCATTAAAAATAACTGTAAAAAAATCGAAAAAGTGAAAAAAAAAGTCTTGACAAACGAAAGTAAATGAAATACAAAATTGATCGAAATTACTGTACAATTTATTTCACCGTTTTTGAAATTCAAAAAAATGAACAAGGAAGGAAACTCACTTGACCAGTCCATTATACATCTGCCAGGCGAAATTTATGCTGAGAGTTCTGGAAATTTGTTTTCTGTGTAACAACCGAAAATGACAAAAAATGTGGAGGAAATTCCAATTGAAACGTGTTTTTCACACCCATTTTTCAAATTGTTTCACTTATTTGTTATTCGATTAAACGAGGACGTTTCGTGAAAACTATTCGATTAAGCGGGTAAAATAACATTAGCCCAATGGGATAAAATTCGGTTCCGGAGGTTTCTATTCGAATAAGCGGGGTATTCGATTATCCGTTACCCGATTAAGTGGGGAGGACTGTACATACAAATGTCTCGACCGTGTTCGTTAGCCAGCATCATCTACCATCTTGTTTCAAAATGGCGGCCATTTAAATTTGTTTTAAATATTTAAAATTTAAAATTAGGTACAAAAAGGTGAGAAATTGAAAAAGATTTTTCTTTTGTGTATTTGACCTTGATACAAAGATTCCAGGGTATTTTTTGTTTCATCTATATCTTGAAAAATGGCTGAGTTATAGCACTTTCAATTTCCAGTGTGTTTGACATTTTGAAACGGTCTGAAATTTGTCACGCTATAATACACATGTTTATAAACTGATTTAGATATAACTCCGTGTGTACATAGTACATATCAATGTCTTGACCGAGTTCACTAGGCAACTTCATCCGCCATCTTGTTTCAAAATGGCGGCTATTTAAGTTTGTCAAAAATCTTTTAAATGTATAATGATGTACAAATAAAAAATTAGAAATTGAAAAAAGGTTCTTTCGAATGTATTTATCTTAATAATGAATTCCGGAGTAATTTTTGTTTTGTCTTTATCTTAAAAAACGCCTGAGATAGAGCAGTTTGAATTTCTAATGTGGGTGACATTTAAAAAAAATCAATTTGCCCGCGACAGCACTCGTATATATTAATCGATTTCAATATGAGAGTGCATGTCCACATGAATTAAGATTTCGACCAAGCTCACTGGTTTGTTTTATCCATCATGTTGCTTTAAAGTGGCATACACTTCATGATATCGTGGAATTTGGCGACTCTCTGAATCGCTGAAAATAAAACCAGGTTGAATAAAATATGATTAACTTCTAAAAATTCCTATTAATAATCAGTATTGACTAACTAGCATTCAATCTTATAAAATCGGGTTTCACTAATTTGCGCTTCGTATGTTTGAATAATATAACTTAATTTAAAATAAATATTGTATAAATAAGTATATGAAAGCTACCTCTTCCTCCCGGCATTGCCGGAAGGACTTTATTTTTTTTTTCAATTGTTTACATATAGTAATGTTACTATGCTTCTATGATTTAATTATAATGAATTCATTAATGTTTAGGCATTCAGTAATAATAATAATGATAAATATGTGCTTAATTTTCTTGCGATTCTTTTATTTAAACATACATTTCACACTTTAAAATTAAAATAAAGATTACTTTCCTATGAAAGAATCATGTGTAATAAAGCGCTAAAAGTATTAGAATGTTGTAATATCAGTTAAATCTTCTTGTAATACAATATTTTCTGAACATCTCCAAAATTTTTTCCTTTGTCTATTGTCATATAATATTTTCTAAACATACCCGAAAACTCTTCGCTAGCCTACTGTCATATGAATATGAATTGATTAGTATGCAAATCAACAACATTTGTTGTATTTCAAACAATGAAATATACGTTAAACTCTAATAAATCAATTTTAATGATTCAATATTTCTAATTAATCAATCTAAGCAGAAGGTAGCTCAAAGCAGAGGTAATACCCTAGAGTGTATATACTATAGCCGTTTTGACAAACAGAGGTGATACGGTGTTTCTTAAATCCAGAAGGTATACAGTGTATACCCCGTATACCCTAGACTACATCCTTGATTATGAACAACGAAATTCATAGCAATGAATAGTCTCATTTGGTTCTAAGCAGCTCAAATTTATGAGTAATTTTGAATGAAAGAATAAGCGAGATTTGGAAATACAGTTAGTTTCAGTCGAGTTTCGGTCCAAAACTCAGCCGAAACCGAGTTTCCGGCCGAATTTTCATCATCATTTTTGCCGAAAACGTATTTTTGTCCAAACTAAAATTTTTGGGTGAAAACGATATCGAATTTTCGGTCAATCTGTAGTGGAACTAATTAACTATGAGTAACATAGAATGCATCACATAAAATAACAACATTTCCGCATGCCTAATTCAAACTAAGATTTCGGGACTGAAGTAAAAAGTATATCCTAAAACTTGCGCGAGAAACTTGAGCAACGTCTAAATCTAATATCTGAACTCAGTCGTGTATAAAATTTTTCGAATAGATTCATCATAGATTCACAGTCCACAATGCTGGATGAGATTATTATTAGAATTTCTTTCGGAGAAGATTTTTGGTTTTTAAAGTAAGGCTTAAGTGGATGATTATATTAAATAAATGAGAGGAGGCAAAATTGCTCCCCCATTATCTTAGTGAATAAAATAGGGTATGGGCACATACAGTTGGCAAAAAAAGTATTTGTGCACTCTAAAATTTTTAATTTTTAACTAAATAAAAACAGATATTTTCTCAAAAATAGTTTTAATACAGTCTGTTTACCGCGCGTTTTAAATTATACAACAGAAAATTTCGATAAAGATGTAAAATAATTTTCTAATAGGAAAAGTTTAAAAATTTCTTGCAAAAAAAGTATTTGTACATTTCTCCATCCTGATATGTACTGTGTTTTATAGTGTTTATGGTTCAAAGGACTACTTTTACAGAAACTGTTAATAATTTTTAAATTCATATTATATTTGTCTGACATTTTATCTAATTTGCTCTTGAAGTAATTGAGTTTAGAACCTAATACTAGAGAGGCACCTCTAGATATATGAAATCCTATGATTGATCATAATAAAAATTTAAAATCGCAACAAGAATTTCTAAAAGCTATTAAATTACCATTTACAACTATTGGATGTATAGTGAGAAACTATGAATAAATTAAAAGCATCGAAATTCAACGAAAACCAGGACTTCTTAGCAAACTAACAATGAGGGGAAAAGGGAGTGTTGTTAAAAAAGCTTTAAAAAATCCTATGCGTTCGGTTCAAAAATTTGCTGGAGACCTTGCAACATCTTCTCGCATCAGAGTAATACCTCAAACAATAAAAAATATTCTTCTCAATGCAGATTTAAAAGGAAGAACCTCAAGGAAAAATCCATTCATCAGCGAAACAAATAGGCAAAAACGCATAGTATTCGCTTTCACATACAGAAGTAAATCATTGGATTTTTGGAAAACAGTAATTTTTTCTGATGAGGGAAAATTCGGAATTTTCTTACCATCAAGTATTCAAAAAAATTGGCGTAAAAATAAAACTGTTCTAGATCCAAAACGTATACTTCAAACTATCAAGCATGTTGGGGGGAATATTATACTTTTGGGGTGTATAGCTTCTAATGGAGCAGGACATTTAAAATTTATTGACAATGGAAGGACAGGTTTAACATACATTGATGTGTCGCGCCATAATTTATTAAACTGTGCCAAGAAATTATGCATAAAGGAAGCTTTTCACTTTCTGCAGGATAGCGACCAAAGCATACTGCTGTGATCACCAGTACATGCTTACGACAGTACTCGAAGACGACTGGTAACTCCTCTAAAATCTCTAGACTTGAATCTAATAGAAAATTTGCAGATGCTATTGGATGCAAAAATCCGAAAAAAAATATGTACTAGTAAAAAACAGTTTTAAAGTAGCTCTTATTGTGTCATGGAATAACATTAACCAGACCGCTACAAAAAAGTTGGTGGAATCTATGTCACACCATCTAGAAGTAGTCATAAACGCTAAATGAATTCGCACAAAATATTAATTTGTATCATTTTACTAAATTTTCATTAATTATATTACATTAATATAGTGTACAAATATTTTTTTGCATTATATTTTTGTATATTTGTTTATTATAATGTAAAAAATCGATTCGTTTAATTTTGTTTTTGCTTCTATAATATTATAATGCATTAAATTAATGTATTACAGTATTTTTTGCTTAAATCTTTTGTTTAATTTCATTATAATTAAAAAAAATGAAGTGTACAAATACTTTTTTGCCAACTGTATTTAGTTGTGCTAATTAACTGTACAAGCAATTTTTAGTTATTTTGTGTGTCTTGTTAAGGTACACCTATGTTTAAAAAGTCAATTTCAATAAAAATTCACATTTTTTTTTCTTTTATTTCTTTTAATTTGATTTTGTTCTAAAATAAACATTTCCTTTTCTAAATTTGTTTTTATTTTCGGATTATTATAATTGTTATAATTTATTATTATAATTATTATAATTTGCATTTTTTTTATTTGATTTTCTTATAAAATGAACATTTCCGTTTCTAAATTTTTTTTTTATTTTTCCTGTACGCTTACTAGAAATAATTTTAGGGTTCTTTAAAAAAAAAAAAAAAAAAAAAAAAAAAAAAAAAAAAAAAAATGCAAGTAAAAACTGTGTTTTCTGAAAAAATAGATTTTCATCAGAAATGATAAATGACTATTGCTGTAAAGCAAAATTTTACTATCTTTATTATGAAATTCTTGTTGCAGCTTTTCGATATAGTCAAGAGTGTAATGAACTAAAAAATTAACTGTAAGTGACTTATTTGTTGATATGAAGTTTTTTTTAGGAAGAATTACACCTAAAATTACTGAAATTTTATATGTAATTGAATATTATTAGATGAGTCTCTTTTCGATTTCCTTCGACTGACTAGTTTTAGTTCATTACACTCAATAGTATCTCATATGCATATCTTGAAAAAAAAAATAATGTTATATACTTTTTTTTTTTTTTTTTTTTTTTTTTTTTGAGTTGGAACCGTTTAAAAAAAAATGCTAAAAATAGACAAAAATTCTTCAAACTTTTTAAAGTTGCATGTATATTATATATATACATATATATAATAATTTCCTTTATTCTATGTTAGATTATACTCAAAAATACCAAAAAATGTGTCAAAAGTAAAGTTAAAAAAATTTTTCTCAATGTATTCGAATACCCTAAATGTCCGTTATTGTCTTCAGATGCAGTGTGACCTTCATTGTGGTTAAATTCCTATTATTTACCTAAATCTCACATATACTATATTTTGTAAATTATTCGTTTACATTTACATGTCGAAATAATTTATATCCATCCTATATTTATACTTTATTTTCAAAGACGTCAAAATATTTCAGATTTATAAGATGAACTGCGTTTGACATATTCCATTTATACTAAACGCTTTTTGGATTTTTTTTTTTAAACATCCCAGATACATTTTGCTACACGTGGTTATTTCCTAGGAAAAGAAATTCAACATTCTTACCTTCCCATACACATACTGGCATGGCAAATTCATGAGATGAAGTGGAAAATTCATGGATTTCTCTCATAAAGTTATAAGCTTTCATTTCACTACCTGTCAGGATACAGGAGAGAAGTTATTAATGACCACCTGCATTTAAGGAGTCTCAAAGTTTCTTTAGGAACGTAAAACTTTATATTACTGCATTAGTTAAACTTATATTTTTTAAAAGAAAAAAAAGGAAATGTAATATCAAACACAGGAAAGTGTTATGAGGAGTTTAAGATTTCAAGATGTTTTCTGAATTCAGTAAGTGCATTAAAAATCTGTAATTGGTATGAGACACTTTTTACATTTTTTCTCTGGAACATAAAATATCTTAAATGTTTTCCTCTAGCTGCCACAATGTTTTCAAAAAAAGAATAAAAAACAAGTCGTTTGGGGCCACCGTTATACTTGCCCATCATGGATACGCTCAAAGTAAAATATGAAAATGAAACATGTGTAAACTATTTACAAAATGCATCGCAGTTCCAAAATAAAATTTAAACGTACATTTAACTATTTTTAATACATAGTAACGACCAATTTCGATAAATTACATGAATCGCGAAACTATTCGTAAATTAAACAAATTGACATAATTTTTTATTTTAAATAACAAAAAAAAAAAAAACGACTAAATTAGTAAAAGATTAATTCAGGTGCAAATAAAACCAATAGTTAAATATCACTTGATGATGTAATAAACACGTGCAACGTGTTTGATGTTTAGTGAATGTGACATTTACGATAAGCCATTATTACCATTTAGTCTAACAGTTTGGCGATAGTTTTTGAGTTGACGATAATTTACGAAATTGTCGAAATAATTTAAATCCATCATATATTTATACTTTATTTTCAGCAACGTCAAAATAGTATACATATTTTTAAATATACATAATTATTTTAATTAAATGTATTTATTAAATATGCATAATTATTTATTAACAGTACATATTTATTAATTAATTATACATATTTATTAATTATACACAATTTTTAATTAATTATGTGTGTGACTCAAGTGCACTCGCTGTATCTTAAACCCAACACTTTTTATTTTCATAAAATAGAATATAATTGAACAACGACACAGAAATATTTTCTATTATGCCAATTTATTTTATTATTATTTTTTATATATATATATATATAATATTTATTTAATTAGTGTTAGGCATACACAGGTCGATTTATCTTTTATAACAATTTTTGTAAATGATCGTTTGTTGTGCTAGAGCCTATCTTGAAGAGTATTCGAAGCACTTTTGCAGTTTCAAAATAAAAATTTACTATTACTGTTTGTTAAGTTTTCAGCTTTTAATGAGAACATAAAAATAATCACATATGAATTGCTTGCTTTATAATTTGCATTCACATCTTGAATCAATGATGATTGTAAATAGTAAATTGGATCAATTGTAAACAATGAAGTTCATAGCAATAAATAGTCTCATTTGAGCCTCATTTTTGTTCTTAAGTCTTTATTTTCCCTGGATTTCGTTCTACCGAAATCCATTCAACGAATTGCTATTTATGTTTGGAGGCAATAGTAGAAATAAAAAACATTACATAATTATGCTAATATAGTATAGAAGTTTTAACGTGAATATGGGATTGAATAACAAAAATAAAATAAAATAAAATAAAATAAAATAAAATAAAATAAAATAAATAAATAAATAAATAAAAAGAAAAAAAATATTGATTTAAAAAATAAGTTTAAAAGTTTATTTTACATATTTTTATAGTGTGTACATTCTATAATTTGTTTCCCTTTAGATTTGTTTTCCTTTTACATTCAATATTTAAAAATGTATCTTAAACGGAATTTTAGGAGGGGGGGGGGGGGCTTCCCTAACGAAAAAGAAATTGCTGTCTTTTCTTTCTTTCTTTTTATTTTTTATTTATTTATTCATATTTTTAATGCCAGTAGAGAAAATAAAGTTTGAATATTTTTTTTTCTTTTTCTACGTTAAATTTTAAAATTGCTTTTTTTTTTTTTTTTTTTTTTTTTTTTTTTTTTCTGGCATGTTATAAAAAATTTCCTGCGCGGATGTTTTAAATAAATATAAAATAAATAGCTTATCTTATGCCGTCTTTATAGTGAACTTTTTGTAAAAAATAAAATTAAAAAAAAAGTGATCAAGGCTGCACACCACAATCATAAATCATATCTCATTCATTCTAAAATCTTTTTTGTTTTAATAGTATGTTTTCTTATCTTAATTTAAAATATGAAAAGACTTCATGTAAAATACAAATGTGAATTCGTGTGGTTCTTCAAAATTGCACATTGAACAATGTTAGGTACCTGGTACAAATTACACACATATCACTTTAAATCTGATTATTAAAAAAATATTTATCAAAGAAAAAATTACGATTCCATTACAAAAAAAAAAAAAAAAAAAAAAAAAAAAAAAATTATAGGTGATATTAAATTGTAACAATATGTTTGTTTTTAACTTTCAAAACATTTTAATTCTAAAGATTACGTTCAAAGATGAAAAATTCTTGGAGTATATGTATGTTATTCTAATTTAAATAATGTGCTTTGATAATAAATTGTCAATTACCAATTATATTAATCTTTCAAAAAAAAAAAAAAAAAATCTTTGAAATCAGCTTTTTGCAAACACAATTCAAAATTCACATTATGTCGCCGAAAAGAGTGGTACAATGCCAGATATTGCAACCATGTTAAGCCAACGGAGTAAAAAGTCTCTATCAGGCTTGTACATACTCGCTTCTTTCTCGTTCCCTGACTATAGTGAATGTGACATTTACGATAAGCCATTATTGACATTTAGTCTAACAGTTTGGCGATAGTTTTTTGGTTGACGGTCATTTACGGAATAGTCGAAATAATTTAAATCCATCCTGTATTTATACTTTATTTTCAGCAATGTCAAAATGTTTTAGATTTATAATATGAACTGCGTTTGACATATTACATTTATACTAAACTTTTTTGGATCTTTTTAATACATCCAAGATACATTTTGCTACACGTGGTTGTTTCCTAGGAAAAGAAATTCAACATTCTTATCTTCCCATGCACATACTGGTATGGCAAATTCATGAGATGAAATGGAAAATTCATGGATTTCTCTCACAAAGTTATAAGCTTACATTTCACTACCTGTCAGGATACAAGAGAGAAGTTATTAATGACCACCTGCATTTAAGGAATCTCACAGTTTCTTTAAAAACGCGAAACTTTATATTACAGCATTAGTTAAAGTTGCATTTAAAAAAAATTGAAATGTAATATGAAGGAGAGGAAGGTATGAAGACGAGTTTAAGTTTTCAAGATGGTTTCTGAATTCAGTAAGTGCATCAAAAAACTTTAATTGATAAGAGCGTTTTTTTACAACTTTTGTCTATAACATAAAATATCTTATGGGTACTGGTCACTCACTTTCCGAATTTCCATCTGTTTAGGCGCAACGCCTTAATAAAGAAATCAAATTTATTGAAAGGATAATCGATTTGACTTTGACAAAAATGTAATTTGTGTCAAATAAAAGTTCTTAATTAAATATTTATGAGTAAAATAATAATTTAAAACTACTTAATACTGATTTATTTGTTTTTATAATTAAATGTTTTTGATTTCTTGATTGATTTAGTATTAAATTAATGTTTGATTTCTTGATAGGTGACACGTTAATTGATTTTTAAATCATTAAGAGATATTAATTGGTTTTATAATTATTTTATGTCAAGTTAATGAAAATTTATTGTTATTTCTATAAATGATAGATAACTTACATGACTCATGATTAAAATAATTACAACTTTTTATTATGATGATGTAAATGTATTTGATGTTTTTTTTTTTTTCTTGTTATATTTTTCCTTGAAAAGTATTCAGTCCTGGCTCTGCAATCAGGCAGATTACATATAAAAATTTGACTCTGTAACTACAGAGTATGCAAGTTTAATATTCTGAAATTTCATGACTCTGTATAAGAGTAATATGTTATTTTCGCTCTGCACATCAGAGAATATTGTGTATTTCTGGGTACTTATTTTAATAATCCAATGTGGTAATTATATTAAACTGATTAATAAACTATTTAAACTTAATTGCTCTCCCAACTGTAAAAGACTGAAATTATTTGAAAATTTTTTCGAGTAACACTAACACCCTCCGTAATGTAAAGTCTGGGCGTTTGATGAATTCTTATATTTAAAATATCTCCCCAGCAAATTAGTATTTTTAACTTCTTCTTTCGGCGTTCTCTTTTTAAAGGATAGCACTTTTTTTTCTCACTTTTCAAATATTTCTAAAATCTATGCTGAATTTAATATTTTATGTGTTAAAAACTGACGAACTGGAAGTAAGATTTTTATACTTCATATAAAATTAAGCATAGATTTTAGAAATATTTTAAAGATACATTTTGAAAATCCTATTTACCTTTCCCCACAAATCGTGTGTGTGTGTGTAAAGGGGTGGGGAGAGATGATGAATCGATAACTATTTATTATAGATTGATAATAATATTTATCAAAATACTTACAAAACTGTGTTCAATACATTTTAGAACGCCCTAAATAAGATTCTTTTGAATAGGTTGTAAACTGAAAATTGAAATACAAAAATCCCATCGTCAGAACCTGCGCCTGGTTTCATCTACATTATAACCACTGAGCCCAAGATTTGCACACAAAGCATTGGAACTAGAATTCAACCTTGCAGTGTTCCCCGTACATAATGCAGTCTTTACAGCCGTAGAATTTTCATTCTGTTTTAGTGGGAAAAAAAAAAAAAAAAAAAAAAAAAGTGTTTTTAATTAAAATATTCGCTTGCACAGTAAAAACTGAACCTACATTATCTTGAAAGACTTTGAAAATAAAAACAAAAAAAACTGTGTTTTATAATCAGAAAAGTTTTTTTTTTTTTTTTTTTTTTTTCAAGATTTGCACACAAAGCATTGGAACTAGAGTTCAAGCTTGCAATGTTCCTCATAGATAATTCAGTCTTTCCTGCCGTAGAATTTTCAAAAAATCAGAAAAGTGCCCTCTAGAATCCAAAGCAAGTCCAACAGAATTGAAAAGTGCCCTTTTTCATCGGCAGCCTTGCCCTTATTTTATTAAACCTGGGGGAAACTATGCTTTAACCGTCTCTACCCTAGAGGACCATACCATAGTGAAAAAAATAAGTGTAACGAACTTCACACTGAACATTATTCATATACTCAAAATAATTGAGTTTTATCAAATTATTGAAATGAATTGGATTTCAAACATAATGATCATCAAAGCTGTCTTTTATTATTGTTATTGTTGTTGTTGTTATTCTTATTATTATTATTGCTTATTTATTTAATTTCTTTTTATTAACTGGGCGTTTTTATTTCAAACATGATGATGATTTCATACATCAAAAGTGTCATTCATTATTATTATTATTTACCTGTTTATTTAATTTCTTATTATTAGTTGACGTTTTTTTATCCGTTTTCAGCAGTATATTATTAATCGCATGTAAATGAATTCTACAACAAACAATACTCCTTTGAAAATTTGTATGAACAATTACTGCAAAAATAATTAATGGAAAATCTCGATATTTTGTATAAATAAATTTTTTCGAACTGCGGCAAAATCCGAAAACGCATTTCTTAGAACAGACTTAACTTGAACAGTTGAGCAGCAAAAAACTTGTGCATTATTTTAAAAAACTTAACAATATAATTGCATTATAACTCGGTGAAGAATATTGCCAAATATTAATAAAATTTTTCAAATATCAATCCACGTATTACCATTTTTGATTGCAAGAATTTTGTGAATTTGAAGAATTCTGTGAAAATGTCCAAACTTAGAAGATTGAGAAAAAAAAAAAAAATTAGTAACGATAACGATATATGCACAAAGTAAATCAGAATTTATGTTTAAACAAATGAATCATTCATGAGATGCAAAAAAGTATCTGTTTTATTCAGAGGCCCCGAGTAATAAATGTTTCAAAGTTTCTGGCAAGCACAAGCGTTCTAACGATGTTTCTATAATTTTTGAATTTCTTACAATTTCATTTCTTATGACACATCTTGCAAGATGTTTCAGTGACCTCGGCGTGTAAGTTATTGTCTTCTCCACACCAAACAACTCCACATAAGTTGCAAGGTACGCTTGTGTTATTTCCTCTTTACGATCAGCAAATTTCAGCAGAAAGTGAAGCAAGTCTTTAACATCATCACATGGTATGTGTGGCTCTGGAATAACTCTGTAGAAGAGTTTAATACAGTTCGCGTACTGCTGGTAAATTGGCTCATTATCCAATTTCAAAAGTACAGCCTTTATAATTTTTAGAACGAAAAATACATTTATTTGCGGTCGCTTTTCGGGAAATTCGGGGTGCTTCGAACTCATATACCTCAGAAATTCCATAATGATAGTATCAGATGCTTCTCTATAGGCTATCTCATTAAGCAAATTTCTGTTGATGCGTGACCTGCAAATAAAATATTAAAATACATAATTGACATGGCAGAAAATGTATTTACAACTAGAAAACAGGAATTCTCTTTACAGAATTTATAAGTTTTAAAAGCAGAATTTACGGATATTCTTCAAATTTTGGATATAGATCTCTCTGATAAGACAAATCTCTGAATATTTTGGGGGTTTAATGGATAAGTAAAAAGAGAAGAATGAAGGATTACCCCCTTACCTAGGAAAAACTATTTTAACCTATGGACGCTTAAATAAACTAGTTTGGCTTAATCGGGTTTGGCCGGTATCAAACATGTCTTTCACGAGAATAAATGCGTGTCTCAAGCCAATGCTTATAGCATCAATAGAGCAATGTAACACGTCCACTGTAGGTGTAGAGACATGATGCATCTGACATGGTGTCTGTTTAATTAATTAATTTATTTATTTAATTTCAGCATATTCGTACCGTACTGAGATCAGACTTGCATTCTTTCTACATATTCGAGCCAGATCTGAACTAAACAGAATTGTTCTCAGGATGTGAAAAACAAGAAATATGCTTTGTAAAAATATAACAGCTATAGTGAACTTCTGTTAACAGAATCTTTGGAATATATCTTAATCTGGCTTCAAATCCAATGTTCAACAACAAGAAACATTGCAAGATTTTCTCATTTATTTTTAACTGTAAAGAGGATAAGCCTGACTATTGAAGGGATATGGAATCGAACAGCGATTTCCGTTTTTGATAAATTATTTATTTGTCGACATGTAAGATACTCCTGTCACGGAATCAAGTTGTTCTTCCCCATGATGTCTATACCGTAAATTCGATTCAAAATTTAGCTTTAATAGTATTTTCTCAAAGATAAATTGATTTTATCAAAAAGTAGTTAATGCCGTTCGATTACATCGTTTCTAAATGAGAATGCATCTCAGTCTTATGCATTTCCGAAAGGGAATTAATTGAGAAATATATCAGAAAATAGCTCTTTTGGATTTGAGAAAAGCCTTAATTAATGACAGAGAAATATATTCACAAATTAAAAAAATTATGATGTTTATAGCCGTTTTTTTTTTTCTTTTATTCTAAACTACATTAATTACTTAATGAATCCCTATTTGAATGTTGAAACGTCCAAGAATATAAGTAATCAATAATACATTATGCATTTTCTGTTTTGCGAACACATATATTAATTTTAAATTATATTGTTAATTTATCCCATAAATATGTATGCAATATTCTTTAAAGGAATCATAACTGTATGTTAAGTAAAATCTGAATTTTTTGCAGAAATTGAGTCGGGCTCGATCGGGTCGGACCGGGCCTCTTTTCATTGATTTCGGTACATGCAGGGCTCGGGCTGAACTTTTAATATTTCGACTGGGTCGGGCAAAAATAACTTTCCATCGGGAAGAGCGGGGCCCGGGCCTTAAAATTACGGACCGCGCAGACCTCTAACAGTATCCTACTACCCAGATACAATACATTATACAGAAATGATGGTAAAACTACTTTGTACAAATTTAGCAATAGAGCGGCAGTTGGGATCAATAATAAAAAGAATAATGCGCAGATAAATTAGTAGTATAGCGTTCACAGCCTGTTTACACTATTGTATACTACAGACTTATTTTATTTTTTGAAGAATAACACTCCTGAAAAAGAAAATAACGGGGATTAGTTCCTCCATTTCCCTCAATTATACTTGACCATTGAAATTGAACCTCCAAAACTAATCACAGATATACTTTATGAAATTGAACAATTAACTAAATTTCGGAGCAAATCAGATAATTCTGCACAAAAACCCATTTATCTAATTTAAGGGGAGTAATCTCCTATTCCTCTCTATATAAGTAATCATTAAATCCCCAAAACTATTCAAGGATTCACCTTATCAAAAAAATATAAATAAATAAATAAAATAAACTATATCCATAATTAGCGGCAAAAAAGATGATTCTGCATAAAAATTCACTTATCTAATTTAAGAAAAGGGATGATTTGTCCGCTTCCCATTATATTTAACCAAAAAACACTAAATTAAACACTGAAGCGTCTCATCGAAATGAAATTATATCCAAAATTTGACGCAAATCGGATAATTCTGCATAAAAACCCATTTATCTAAAATAAGGAAGGAAATAAATTGCCCATTCCCCCTATATAATTAGCCAAACAACTGCCAAAATTAATCAATGAATCGCCTCATAAGAAGGAACATATCCAAAAATTGTAGCAAATCGGGTAATTCTGCATGAAAAAACCACTTGCCTAAATTAAGGATAGGACGTTTTCCTTTATATTTAACCAATGAACCCCTCAAATTATTAAGGAAGCGCATTACCAGAATAAATCTATATCCACAATTTGAAGCAAATCAGAAAATTCTGCGTGAAAAAACCATTTACCAAAGTTATGAGGAGTTAACCCCACTATCCTCCCCCCCCCTCCCTTTATACTTAAACAATGATCACCTATAACCCATCATGAAAGCGCCACATTAGAGTGCCCCTATATCTAAAATTCGAATGACATCTGCTGATTATGCATGAAAGCACATTCATTTATATTAAGGCGAGGTGAATTAGCCTCACGTTTATTCTTTTCCAATTAACTCCCAAAATTAAACATTTCAAGGCCCCCTTCATTCGATAAAGAGTTTTCTAAATTCACAATTTAAATTTTCGAAACTGACCTATGCTTATGAATATTATTTCAAAGAGTGGTTCAGTTGAATTCACATATATTTCATTAGCAACGTATATATATATATATATATATACAGGGTGGTCATAAAAAACTTTGCCGATATACGGTGCTCTAGCGGCCTGTCCGCTCAACCGATCGAAATGAAATTTCAGTTGTAGCTATTCAGAGGTATGAGCTCGAGATTCTGTGAACGACAAGAAAATGGCGCTCACGGTACGTGATGGCACCCATGTGGAAAATGTGTAATCAAAATAAAAGTTTTAGTTTCTCCGATCTATATTGTAATCAGAGATTAGTGTACTGACTCTGTGTCATATGCAAATTTCCTCCTTGCGCCCCAATCGAGTTTTTTCTATGGGGGGGGGGGGGAAGGATTCCCAGAACGGTTTTTTGTGCGTGCATAACATGTCCGTTTCTTGCGATACACGTAAGGTTCCAACGCTCTTTAGGGTTTTCGCATGCGCTGAGCATTTTGCGATGAAAAAAAATGGGTGTTGCCGTTGGAAATTTTCGAGTTTCTGTAACTATAACCGTAACCGTGAGCGCCATTTTGTTGCCGTTCACAGAATCTCGAGCTCATACCTCTCAATAGCTATATCTGAAATTTCATCTCGATCGGTTGAGCGGACTGGCCGCAAGAGCTCCATATATCGGCAAAGTTTTTTTATGACCACCCTGTATATATATATATATATATATTATGTTCTCTTTACTCAAAAATTTAATACAATCGAGAAAAATATACATAAAGAATTTTGCATGGTATGAGCGTAAAAATGTAAGTTGGGTCATAAGGTTTAATTCAGAATGTATACACAACATAAAAAATTAATATTTTTAAATACTTCTCTTAATTTTGGCAATAAATTATCAATATTTTATGTTGCTCATACAAGTCAAATTCAGTATTACTTAAACTCAATGTAAACTCAAAATAAACATACATCTAAAATAATAAACAAACTGGAGAACTGCGATTAGGTGGATGAATTTGATCTATTACATGAAAATTAAATTGTTATGAAAGCTATTTTTATGAATATAAAATTCAATATTAATTTAATTTCTTCATAAGACTGATAATTTAAAAAGAAATTATCATTCTGGAATAGAATTAATTCACTATAAAATTTGGGGAGGGGGGGGGGCGCTGTTTTTTCAATTTCGGGCCCTTTGCAATTTTTCTAAGAAAAGCACATTTTTCTCGTGCCTATTTGATAATCAGGGTTTGATCATGATTGTCAAAATCCCGTTGCCCGTACGAAGTACGGGTAAATCAGGAAGCGGTTAAGATGGAATCATATTATTCCCTTATTACTGAATTTAATGTATGTAACCGTAATAAATTTTCTATTCATACATTTTTGCATAAGAGAGAAACAGCTATTGCATCAAGATCTGAATATTTACAAAACTAATTATAATACGAACGTACCTCATTTTCCGCGTTTGACGTTCAAAATCTGACATATTTTTTCTTTAATTGTTTCATTATTTTAGTTATTTAGAAGGATGCGTTTTTCGTTTCAAAATCCAGATGCGAAAAAATTATGTCGTTAAATTTCAAAACTCAAGATCTATCAAATTTTACGCATTCTTGCAACAAGCATGTTTTAAATTCAGTGGCGGATCCAAGGGAGAGATCATGGGGGGTCATGACCCCCGGCGCCCCCCTAAGCGAAGAAAATTTTTAAAAGAAATTTTAGAATATATATATATTTAATTTCTTTCAAATTTATCCCTTGCATAACAATGAGAATTTTTCTGACTGTTTTAAAACTATGTGCTCAAACCCAAAGTAGGTTATTTCTGACATATCTATGAAGTATTTTTAAATCTTAGGTGCAAAATGCATTTATTGAGAGCAAATTTGATTGATTAACCTTTTTTTATTTTTCAATACAGTCAAAGAATCTTTCGCGAAATCTTCGTAAACTGTGGAATTTTAAACTGAATTTCAGGCCATGACAGCCAATAGCTTTCTCACGACGGCTTTTATAACTGCCAAGTCCTAAAATTTTGCATAAAATGTACAATTTCTTGATTTTCTAAGAAAATGGAAAATTTTTCACTTTCTTTGTATCTGAATAAAATGTATATACTTATATTTTTACGAATATGAATGCAACTTTTTTGTTACGAATAAAAATAACTTCCCAAAAATATCAGAAATTTAGCCGTTTTGGATGTGGAACAGTCTTCAATATAAAAATTGCATTTTAAAAGACATGACCAGTACCCCCCCCCCCCCCCTAAAAAAAAAGGAGACACGTTCCAACTCTAAAAGGAGGACTGGATCCGCTCTTGTTTAAATTGTACAATCTGATTTATTTACGCGTGTCTTTTACTAATAGCTAAAAACAAGGCCCGAATTCGGCCCGATCCGGGAGAAAAGTTAAAATTTCGGCCCGAGCCCGACCCGGCCCAAGTGAAATTCTACAGAACATTGATCTTTATTCTTAAGAAAGAGTTCTGACCAAAAAATCGTACCTTAGTCTTTTTTTTTTTTTTTTTTTTTTTTTCATGTTTATAATCTTTATTTATGCAGAAGTTCGATAGGCTGCGGTATTTATGTTTTTAATGAGCATTTCTTTGTTTATCTAAATATTTCAGTTATTATTAGCATTATTAATCCATATTCTATGTTAAGGAGACATAAAAATCTGAAAAATGGTATATAGTAAAAGTAAAATCTTCTAAGGCGGAATCGCATTGGAAAGAAAAAAAAATACGTTCCCTTCTTAGCAAATGTAAATGTTTAATATATATATCAACCCCAGCTTCGTACGGAAAAAATAAGTTAGGCCCGGCCCGACCCGACCCGATACTCCGGGAAAAAAGTAAGGCCCGAGCCCGGATCGAAAAGATCAGTGACTAGGCTCGGCCCAAGTCTTCGGAAAAAAGTAAGGCCCGAATGCCGTTAATGGAAATCGGCCTGAACTCAGACAGGGCCGAAGCCCGGCCCGTGAAGATCTCTGGTACATGCATTGCTCGGAAATTAATTTAAATTTCGACATTTCAAAAATTTATTATAGCATCCTCTGATTTTTGCAAGTACCGGGTGTTCATTTTAATTGACAATTTATTATATTCTTAAAGGAATCATGGCAAATTACTATAGACTAACAAACAGCCATATACACTGTTAAAAATCTTGTTCTAGTTTGAACCAAAAAAGTTTGTTTTTTGGTGCTCATTATCTGCCACGGTAAGATGGTGAAATCTTGAGCCAAAATTTCGAGCTCCCATTGAAGCATAGTTCCAATACTTGGAACGAGGTTGAACTAGGAAGCTCCAAATGTTGGTTCGAGATTTCATCATCTTATGGTGGCAGCTATTGAGCACCAAAAAACAAACTTTTTTGGTTCAAACTAGAACAAGATTTTTAACAGTGTATGTAAGATAAGATGCAATGGAACTTTTAAAAGGACTAGAGGATAAAAGGCCCAAACCCGGGTCCAAAGCGGGTACGGGCTCTATTTTCATTTTAGTGTTCGGGCCCGGGGGGGGGGGGGGCTCGGGCTCTATTTTCATTTTAGTGTTCCGGCCCGGGGGGGAGGGGGGCTCGGGCTCATTCTTTCTGAGAATTAAAAAACATTTATGTGTAGAATAGATTGAAAGAACTACTATTATCCTTTTAAAATTATTTATTATTTTACAAGTCATTTCAGTGTTATTTTGATCAAAACGAAAGAAAAATAAAAATAATTTTTTTTATATATTTCAATAGTTGATTGTTGCTTTAAAAGAAAATTTGTGATGTATGGAGATTTATGTCTACTGCATTTCCGTCGACGATTAATTGATAGCGCATATCAAAATAATCATAAATATTAAATTAGCTTCTGGTTGGATTTTCGCTTGGGGCAGAGGATATTTTTTAATTCAATCGTTTATTTATTTATTTTGTGACAGAATGAATTCTTCGTTTTTGATGCAGACTAGATGCGTGAGGTTTGCAAATTATTTGATTGTGCACGAATCATAATCGTTCTTCATATGATAACAGCATTGTGATTTTTTTTTTCTGTTTGTCATCGTGAATTTTGCTTATGCTGAGGATTTCCCTTCGTAAAAACATTTTTTACATGTTATTCCGATTGAAAACATTCGATTAATGTTACTTCTTTTCCCATAAAAACAACGGAACTTTAAGATAACTGTATCAATGTTTAAATTTTCGTTGATTTCAAGGTTCTCGTCAGTCATGGGGAATTGTTAAGAAAAATGAATTGATTATAGATAAATATAGAGGGATGTAGTGGAGGGTATACTGGGGTATGAAACCCATAGGATGTACTCTCTAGAGTATATTCTGAGACTTGAGCATATACCCTCTGCGTCGATCGTGTAACCTGTGGTTTTTTTACGACTACACCCCTGAAGATGTACTCTTTTTATAGGAAATTGAAAACGTTTTTTGATTCTTCAGCATACAAATAGTAATTTCTATAAACAGTGTCCATTTATTCATTACACTTCTTTAATATGTCCATCAAATTTTCTTCTTAAAGGACAAGAAATATGGGAACCATTTTAGGTATGAAGGATATTTTTATTTGATACCAATTGCTCTTTGCATAAGCTTGAATTTAAATTTTTATTTAATAGTAAATTTTATAAGAAATTTTTTAAAATAGGATATCACATTTGAAACAATTTTTAAATATCATTAAATCTTTTATTTATTTATTTTTGTATACTTTTTGTATCGGGCTCGGATGGGCTCGGGCTCCAATGTACTAAAAATCTTTCGGGCGCGGGTTTCAAAAATCGAGCCCGAACTCATCTCTAGTACAAATCTGTGCTTCCTCTGAAAATAAGAAATGATTTACACAAAATTCAAATTAATATGGAGGTTGGTTTGTTAGTTTGCTAAATTTCGTTTTTTTGGGATCATATTTTGACATTCGTACGGGCTCATTTTTTTTAAAGGGGAAATTTTATTTATTCATGAGTAGAAAATATAAGAGTTATTTTTCACTTTAAATTGCATACTACAAGTTATTTTAATACTACTTTGATCAAAATGACGGAGGGAACTAAAGTTGTGCTTATTTATTTTAGTATTTCATTGCTGTTTGAAATTAAAACTTGTGATAATTACAGATTTATGTTTACGAATATCTTTATTTTATATCTATCATGTTTTATCTATGTTTATATATCTTTTTCTTATCCATTAGCCGCGTCGTGCGAAAGGGGGAGCATAGGGGGCAACTGCCCCGGCTTGGAACTTTAGGGGGCGCCAAATTTATACTACCAACGTCATTTTTGGCCTGTTGCAAGAAAAAGTTGGGTGGAGGGGGCGCCAAATGGTAACTTTGCCCCGGGCGCAGCTTTCTCTTCGCACGCCCCTGTCCATTAGATTTTTTTTAAGCAACTTCTCATCCTTCTAACCGCGTCTAAAATTGCGTTTGGGTCTTTTTTAAAAAAAGTTCCACACAATTATACCTTCCGCAAAAAACCTGTCTAAAACGGAAATTTGATAGGTTTTATGGGTTTCTGTTTTATGAGGTTTTATTACATAAGATGTTTGTACCCAACATGTTCAGGTTAAAAAATTTGGGCACCCCCCCGTTCTAAAGGCTGGCTACGCCTATGTTTTGTCAATATAATCGAAATTCTTATCCGCATTGATCAGCGACTGACATCAGTGGCGTAGCTAAGGGGGGGGGGGGCGTCCGCCCCGGGTGCCAAATTGAGAGAAATTGTTATATATCTATATTGGGGTGGGGGCGCAAAATTTTTTGCTAGCCCCGGGCGCCAAGAAACATAGCTACGCTACTGACTGACATCGCTTTAATTGTTAAATCGCACGAGGTCATTTACTGTGATCTTTAAATGCAGAGATACTAACTCAATACTTATTCAGTTTATCAACAGCCAAAGATATAGAAAATATTATGCGATAGATATTTCTCTGTTGTCAGTTCATTATTATCTATAACCTGGCGTCGACTAGCGTTGGTTAAAACACGAACAAATTTATTCGCAACTTGAAACATTTATACATTTAGAATGTAGTTTTTTTTTAACTGTTTTGCAGCGGATAGTTGAATTTCTATTTTATAAGCAATTGCAAAACATTTTTTTTTCTTTTTTTGTACATATTGAGAAATAGCATACCATAGAGGTCTGCACGGGCCGGAATTTCCTGGCCCGGCCCGTTTTGGCCCTTTACAATTTCTGCAACTTCTAAAAAATTCAGATTTTTTTCATATAATCAAGGCCCCCTTATCATAATATCAAGAGTCCAGGACAAAATCCCCGCGGACAAAATCCCCACGGACAAAATCCCCACCGGACAAAAACTCCACCGGACAAAACACCCTCTTTGCTGAATAAAAGCTCTATTTTGACCAAGTTTCTTTTTCAAAAAGGATCTCTAAACATTTTAAAAATGTTTTAAGCTTATTTGAAAAATGAAAGTGACAATTGGAAGTTATAAGTTATGTGATAGATATTTTATATTTCTTAAATATACATGTACATTTTGAAGTCTGAAATAAAAGACTATTTACACTAAATATGAAACAACTTTTTAAATTGATTATTTTCTTAATTGATATATATATATTTTAATTTTAATTGCTTTTTAAGTGTATTAAAATCTGTCTAATGCTTCGAATTTAGTATTTTAGATCTCGTTTATACAAATATTAATATTTTTAAGATTATACGTTTTTTTTTTTTTTTTTTTCAAAGATGTAATGATTGTTTTAATTTGTCCCCCTTTCATTCACCGCAGAGGGGGTATACAATCTATAACAGCCTTTCTGGATCAATTTTAGAAAATGCGTATTTTTAGTAAATAATATCACCTGATGATGATTTTTAATTTATTTCGGCATTCTTGGTACTCTGCGGAGGGTGGAGGAGGGGGTGGAAAAATGTACTACTGAGTTTGCCACAGTCTTAGCAATGAAATGTTAAATGCAAAGTATCTTGTTAAATATAAAGGAAACAGGGTCCGAGTACGGCTATGACGGAGGAAAGGGGAGGGGGGGGACAATGAATATTTTGGAACGATCTTCCATGATGAATGATAGAATTTTTTGTGAATAATGTGGAAGTGGCTAGTGCTAAACTTCATATGTATTATATGTATGCATAAATTATGCACCCAGTACTACTCACATTCAGGGTTCTCGCTGTCGCTCGCCATTGCGCCAAATTGCGATTAAATTCTTTATTTGGCGAGTAAACAAGCGATTAGATTCGCCAAATTGCTAGTGCTCAATTTTTACTTTTTTTTTCTTTCCTTTTTCGTTTTTCATACGTATGCATGTATACATATTTTTAATATATTTGTAGAGGATAGTTGAAATTAGATTAATAACAATCGTTGTCGCAATTATAAGAACTTTGGTTATTTTAGAACATATTGAAAAAAAGGGGAACATTTAAATATTAGATTTTTGTGTGTGTGTGTGTGCTACACGGCGAATCTATTTTGCTAATACTTTTTTCATTTGGCGAATGTTGTTTATTTTTAATTAGCCAAAATACTAACGTTGGTTAAATGTCAGTGAGAACACTGCTCACATTTATGTGCAGAGTATCACAAAAATGGCCACATCTTCAAGAAAAATTACTAGAAGGATAATAATAGAAAAGTGATACATTGGTAGATACGAATATTTCTTTGCAACATTTATTTTGCTTATCTATGTGCATTTTGTAAAATGTCTGAAAGAAAATATTCCAAATTGTTCATAATTAATGTTTTTACTTTCTTTTATTTTTATATGAAGAAAGTATTGGATTCATGAAAATTTTCGAATTCCAGTTTTTTTACGTTTTAAGTGTCAAAGATTCCAAAAAACAGTTTTTTTTTTCTTTTAAATAGTTTTGTTTACATTTCTATGTGAATTGCTTAACATGTGGCGTTGCTATGCTGCATTTTTCAGGATTTTTGCAATAGCTCTATTTCAAAAAGTAATGCACGGAGTTCAATAAAAATGCATATTCAGATAGTTCTTGATATACATTGAAACTGATCAGTTATTGTTGTAAATCATTCAACAGGTGGCACTGCTATGTTGTATTATTTTACGATTTTTGCAAGAGCTCTATCTCAATGACTAATATGCGGATTTTCATTAAACTTCAGATTTAGTAAATCCGTGGTATGAACTAGTTCTGTTTATATTTTAGTGTCAATAACCCAACAGGTGATGCTGCTATACTGAATTTTTCCCGATTCCTTCAATAGTTCTAATCCAAGAGCTAATGCACGATTTTTTTTCAACAAACTTCAGATTCAGGTATAGCTTGATAAATATTATTGCACTTTATGTTTTGGTATAAGTTGCCCAACAAGTGGCGCTTTTTGTGTTGCATTTTTTCCAATATTGCAATTGTCTAATTCAAGAAATAATGCATGGAATTTCATGTACTTAGAATCCTCATGATGAGCATAGTTTGTTATTTCATTTTCGCGCATCGGTAGCGCTTTTTGAAATATCCACATGCATGAGACAGAAGTTTTGGGATTGCCACATCCGATTAGTTTTAAATTGCTATTTTAAATATTTTAAATTTTTTTAAATAAATATTATTTAAAATGCTAAATAAAAATAAAAAATAGGATACTTAATCAAAAGAAAAAAATTCAATTCGACGAATGAAACTTTGATTAATAACAGTTTTAAATTACTCTTAAAAAAAAAAAAAATGCATTTTTATTTTTAATAGAAGTTTTATGATGTGATTCTGTTTACAAATTATATGGTTAACCATCTCAAAGCATTCAAAATTCTAACTCTATAAATAAATAAAAGAAAAATGACAGTATTGCGCATTGAATAACACGCATTTCCATTTGTGTCTGATCCCTTGAAATCCCGCAAATTATTAAAATAGACATAACTATCTGAGTTTTGCAGGAATCAAGATAGATTTTTTGTTGTTGTTTAAATTAAACAAGTTGGAAATTGCACGTGAAGCTTAGCAAACGAGGTGCGTTCGTACGATAACGAAGTTTTAAAAATATTACTCTCATATATCAATCTCATAAAATTGTAAATAGTGAATTACAATTAGAACGCTCATCAAACAATGTTCTCCCTATACCATTATGTAATGGAATACTTTTGTGTGGCCTTGTAAATCAATAACAAATGTTCTTTGCATCACAAATTATGTAAAATGTACATTATAATATGTACTTTATAGTTGCATATAAATTTTATTAAGTTCAAATGAGTGCAACACCATTAAAATGCATTTGAAACATTTTACCCCATTGACCGTAATGTAACGGAATACTTTTGATTGCCCCTGTAATTGATCTATGCATCCGATTTTCATAAAATTTGAAATAACTCGACAAAATTATGTAATAACTATGTATTTTAAATTTCAAACTTATAAAATACGTTTGAAACTTTTTCCCCATTGACTATAATGTAATTGAATACTTTTGATTGCCCCTGTAATTGATCTATGCACCCGATTATCAAAAAATTTGAAATAACTCGACAAAATTATGTAATAACTATGTATTTTAAATTTCAAATGATTAAAATGCATTTTAAACTTTTTTCCCCATTGACCGTAATGTAACGGAATACTTTTGATTGCCCCTGTAATTGATCTATGCATCCGATTTTCATAAAATTTGAAATAACTCGACAAAATTATGTAATAACTATGTATTTTAAATTTCAAACGATTAAAATGGATTTGAAACTTTTTCCCCATTGACCGTATTGTAACGGAATACTTTTGATTGCCCCTGTAATTGATCTATGCATCCGATTTTCATAAAAATTGAAATGACTCGACAAAATTATGTAATAATTATGTATTTTAAATTTCAAACGATTCGGTTGGGTAGCTTTTGCGTTGTTATATGCGAACGGACAGACAGACAGATAGACAGACGGACAGACAATCAGACGGACAGACAGACAGACGGACGGACTGAGCGACAACAATAGGTGCTACGCATTTACATAATTACGAACGCACCTAAAAATGATAAGGAAAAACTTCCTAAGGGGAAATTTTAACCAACCAGGGCCGTATAAAAAATTTAATTTTTGTATTTCCCTTAATAGTCCCCTGTGTAATTGCAACTTATTTTAGCAAACTTTGCACCCTTTTCTGATTCTGCCCCACTTAGGCAATAAATAAGTAAGGAAAAAAAAAAAGAAACTGTGCACTGTAAAAATTGTGTCTAGAGGCAATATTTAAAGAGATAGCCTATTGTTTCGATAAATATGAGTCACCCTGTGTCTGTGCATGTGTGTTTATTTTATTGTAACTAAAGATGTAAAATTTCTTGTTTTTTTTTTTTTTTTTTGTTTTTTTTTTTTTTTTTTTTGTGGATAAGAAGCCCATTTTTTAAAATTCTCAAAAAATCCTGAGTAAAAGATAAAGAATTAAGTTGAAAAAAAATAACAGCCCATTTTGGATCGAGGAATAATAATAATGATAAAAAAAATCATTTGAAAATTCAGTTAGATAGATCGACACACAGCTGAAAATAAAATATCCATACCTGAAAGAAGAAAAAATTCGGAATAATAGCATTTGTTTTTTATAATTTTCCCTTCGAAACATGCATACTGATTTTGCAATAGTTTCGTAAACAATATTAAAACCAACTTGAATTCAAGACGCGAAAACCTTCAAATTTTCCTTAAAAAAAAATAAAATAAATAAATAAATAAATAAAATAAAATAAATAAATAAATAAAATAAACAGTATAATAATAATAATAATAATAATAATAATAATAATAATAATAATAATAATAATAATAATAATAATATTATTATTATTATTATTATTTTGCTTAAAATGACATTTAAATCAGGTTTCTATCTTAATTGGAAAGGAAATATTAAATTTTATGTTTTGGTTTGTTTTCAAAATCTAGCACTTTCCAGCAAAGATTGATATGGAAACAACGAAAGTGCGATTTTCTTCATGATGGGTTTATTCACCATTTCTCTTAGATAAACCGTTATAAGTCAAGAATCGTTACAGATAAATGGTTCAAACTTGAAATATGTCTTTCTTAATTCTTTTACAGTAATTTTGACTCAAAATAATAATAATAATAATAATAATAATAATAATAATAATAATAATAATAATAATAATAATAATTACATTTAAAAATATGACGTTTTTTTAAGTTTTATTTTTTTTTATATTTTTAATTTAAGTATTTTTAATTTTTATTTAAATTAGTATTTCCAAAAATGCTGAATGAAAATTAAAGCGTTTATATTCCTATTTATTTGAGTGAAAGAAAAAGTGAAATTCTGCAAATAATATACATAACAATTTCATTTTACCCATATTTTGAATATATATATAATATTTATGAGAAGTTTAATCATGTGATTTTGTTTACAAATTATATAATAAAAATTTTTTAAATCAAAATTTTAATTCAATAAATAAAAATTTAAATTTAAAAAAATCTTCATAGAAATTAAAAAAAAAAAATTACATAGAATTAACATTAGCAAATGGGTATTTCGCGTGAATGATATGGCTTCTTATGAGCACATACAGTATATAAGTTGTATATTCGCTGTAATAGCTCTAAAGCTGCGACTATTTACTGCTTATGACAATGTCGACGCAGAATTAACGAATTATTAAAATTTCCAACACGGTGAGTTACAATTAAAACAATAAATGAATGAAAAAGTGTAGAAATATCTATCTCTACATTTTAAAATATAAAGTAAAAATTCTATCCTAAAGATTCAGGATAAATTAAAAGACAATAATGCATACAAATGCACCATATATCTTTAAGTTATTACTATTATTATATAATATAGTTGTTTTAATCCTGAGGTTTCAGTTGCTCAATTTTGTGACCATCAAACTACGGGGGATTACTCTCTGAGTCATCTACTATGTTATTTATTAATGCAACTATATTTCTTTTTATGTTAAAAAAAATTCTATAAGATACGCAAAATTCTTCAGTTGGACTAATTTTACTTTTATTAAAATCTTTATGAATAAAATTATGTTTTATAAGATAGTATTACAATTTTAAATACACGTGGGGATTTTGTCCGTGGGGATTTTGTCCAGTGGAGATTTTGTCCGCGGGTATTTTGTCCGTGGGGATTTTGTCCGCGGGGATTATGTCCGCAACCCTAATATCAAGGCCTCGCATTCAGGAGAAAATCTATTGTTGAAATTGTCCCTATAATTGCCAACTTATTATATGACTTTGTCTCGTATGTAACGCCACCTGGTGCATACTACTGCTAATAATCCCATAGGAAATAATGGAAAACATTTCAGTTTCTAACATTAGATGGCGCTACCAATGTGAAAATCATGTAGTTCAGCGCCCCCTGTACTGCGGTCAAAGGAAACTTGGCGAATGACAAGCCTTTATATTATGATAAGTTAGCCTTGCATATAATTAAGATTTTTTTAAAGAATACTGCATACATATCTATGGAATGATTTTACAGTATATTTTACAGGAAATACACACTAGCAACATTAGTGATTACTAAGATTCTTAGGCTTTCAACAATCAAATAAAGATTCATCAAAAAATTAACATGGCTTAGAATAAAAGAAAAAAGAAAGAAAATAAAAAACATCGTAACTTTTGAAGCTGTTTAATAAAAGAAGATTTATAAAAAATATTTTTATATCATTATATTAAAGATTTTAAATCCAAATTCATTCGTTAACTCAAATATGCGCCTTTCTGACACATTTCTAAATTCATTTTTTTCTCAGAAACGCACAGCAGGTATCTTTATTCGGAAACTATAATCAAGTGGCATTATCCGTTTTTTGATACAAGCAATTTAAGAATACTGAAAGGAAATAAATTACTGTTACAGTTAGCATTTTCAATAGAATTTCCGGAAGCGATAGCATGGGAAGAGAGAAAAACCTGCAACCATTTGAGGAACTATTGCATCTCAACAAGGTTATACAAGTATTTTATTTACCAAAAATGAAAAACGCTATTCGATTCCAAATGCCTTCAATAGTCAGGCTTTTATATTTTTACAATTAAAAATTAATCTAAAAATGTGTCAAACTTTCGCGTTATTGAGAAATTAATTTAAAAACCATCAAACTTTCGCGTTATTGAGAAATTAATTTAAAAACCATCAAAAAGTATGTATCCAAAGATTAATATAACATAAGTTCTTTATCGCTGTTAATAATTTTACAAATCATGTTGTCTGCTCTAGATCTTGAGAACAATTAAGTCTTGTTCCGGTCCGGCAAGTCTACATGTAGAAAAATAATGCAAGCTTGATCTCGGTCCAGTATGAGTCAGCTAAAAAATATTAAAACGGGTTACACACAATTTAACTGTCCGATGCCGATGTCACACTGTGCAAGTTATATTTTTATATTGATGCTGTCAAACTAGTATGGCTCGTGACGCACATTTATATTTATTCTCATTAAAACCATTTGCGTTGAAAATAAATCATATTTTATCGTTTCTGCTGAAATCTTCAGAACGGGCTGGCAGGCCCGAAAATTTTTTTATCGGCCCGGCCCGTCCCGTTAGCATATTTCAGATGTGTATATTGCTGGGACGATTACTGTTTCTAAACCAATAGGAGAGCGTCATTATCACGGTCAAGTACACGCCCACACAGTTTGATTGACAGGAACTCGTGGATAATTGACGGTGCTAATTATAACGATAATCTGTTGCGGATGAAAGCAGAGCCTGATCAAGCTGAAGTTGGGCCCAGGGCCTGTTAAAAAGTTGGGCCCCCGACCTACACGTTTTGGGCGACACTTCCACAAAAATAGAAGATATATTTGACGAGTTGACAAAGTTGTTTTGGGGAAAAGTGCCAAGGTTAAAAGCTTCTAAAAATTTTATTGAGTCATTCAGAATATTTAAATTTTACAGGTTCATACACATTTTCCAAGAAAAAATCCCCTGAGAATCCCCTGGTGTATTTTCCGGGATGTACAATTTTTCCATATCAACAATTAACATCACTTTGATGTAACATATGATAATAAAGCACGCGAACAACAATTGCCCCAATTTCCCAAAGTAGACTATCATTTTGGCAGGTTTTTCCAGGTTTAGTAATTTTTTTGCATTATCCCTTGAGATTCCTCTGATTTTTACAACCTAAAATGTATCACCTGATTTTCCCAGGAATCCCATATTCCCCTCATGAGTATGAACCCTGTTTTATGTTTCATGTTTTATAAAACAATATTATTTGAAAAATATTTGATTATTGAAAAAAAGTCAGACACACAATTTTTGGGCCCTTGAAATTGGTGGGCCCAGGGCCAAGGCCCCGGAGGCCCATGCTATAATCAGGCCCTGGATGAAAGTGAGCTGACTGGCTGAATGGTTAGAGCGTCGAGCTTGAAACCGGAGGATATGGGTTCGAGTCCATCGCGGGCCGAGAGTCCGTTGGTGATTTTTTTTTTTTTTAATTATTGGAGGCTGTCTTTTATTAATAAATAAGACATTTAAAAAAATATATTTCAAACCCGTTTAATATTCTAAATATCGTTCCAAAATGATTTATATATATATTAAACAAATGGGAAAAAAAGTATTCTGCGAAAATATCCGTATAAGCAAAATTCTTACTTTAATTTTTATTTATTTATTTATTTATTTATTTCAGGATCAGAGGAAGTATAATTTCTAATTGAAGTAAATAAAATTCAGTCATTAAAAAAAAAAAAAAAAAAAAAAAAAAAAAAAAAAAAAAAAAAAATTCTTTCGTACCTTTAATTTTTAATTACCGAGTACAAATTCAAACAATCCGAGTACAAATAAATAATAAACACACACGATCAATTGTCCACGAGTTTCTGTCAATCAAACTGTGTGGGCGTGTACTTGACCGTGATAATGATGGTCTCCTATTGGTTTAGAAACAGTAATCGTCCCAGCAATATACACATCTGAAATATGCGTCCCGTTAGAAGATTTGAAACGACTCGGTTTGAAAAAATTCGGTCTAGCGGGAATTCAGAATAGGCAGGTTTAATTAATAATAATCAACGTATTAACTTGTTAAGGCGTAAGTTAAGTGCGGGGACATTTGCAAGTGTCAGCTCTATGGAGCATTGATCGGCTCCTGGTGAACAGTTTCTGTCATTTCTAATAACTTAATCTAAAATTCACTGTTAAAATATAACAAAATGTTTAAATAAAAATTACAGCTGTTGTATCATAGCAATAAATATGCTTTTTTCCAGTATAAATTGAGTCAACAATGACAAAAAAGCAAGTTAATTAGTCGAATTCAGTGCTCTTCGGCAGAAAAAAAATCTCTGATTTTACTTCTTAAATATGTGTAAATTAATTACCTTTTGTGTTTAGAAGAGATTAAAAATGTTTCTACAGAATTGTATAGATGGAGCCGTCATGTACTAGCTTTACTGTTTTACTTATGAATTAATGGGTGTTTAAATTTCGTTACAGAATATAAGTTGAAAATAAATTATGAGTTATATATATTATTAATTTAAGTGCAAATAGGTTAAACTTTCGCCTGCACGTGAAAATGTTTGGAAAAACAAATCTTGATTGAAAATTATTTTAAAGACAATAAAAATGAAGTACATTGCGATGTATTTTTCAAGCAAATTGTATTCGAAAGTGAAATTTGATTGCCTGTTGTTGCCATTCGCATGTTTGTCCTTTATAGTAAGTATAGATAGACAGATATCTTTCTAAAAAATTGTTCGAATTTTAATAAATCGCCTTATATAAGTAATACTGCATGCCTTTTTTAAGCTCAACTAAACAGATAACTAATAGATAAACTAATCAACTAATTCAATTAATTAACTCAACTAATAACTAATTAATTCAATAATCAACTAATAGATCTAACTAAAAGATAATATAATAAATATCTTACCAAATTTCAACAAACAAATCAACGAATTCTTCGACGTTTCTCAAATTCATCTTTGCTCTGGAATACAAACCATATTTGACTAGGCAAACAGCGAATTCTTCGTTCGCAGTCTCGATTGCTATATCCATGGAATCTGTATGACTAAGTTTATCTTGGTAATAAATTATGTGAGTAAAACTTTCTGGAGGGAAATGAATGATTACAGAGGGCGTAGCAAAAAATGAAAAACTCGATGGTGCGAAGAAACCCATATCACAGGATTCAGTACATGTTCTGATGATATCATGAATCATATTAGCATCGGTACAACTGTAGTGTTTAAGAGAAGTAATCAGGAAATTTGCAATATATTGCCAGTCTTTCCTGCGTAAGCTAAACTCGTAACTGTTTGACAAAAATTCGAGAATAGTACTCCAAAAATATTTATTAAATTCTGTAGATCCGTCGTAATTATTGCTTATGGTTAGAATCATTATTTTGAATCGCTTAATGCCCATTATCCAACTTAAAAAACTTTTTGTTTTTCTGAATAAAGAAAGACAATTCACTCTTGAATTAATTAGAAACAGAAGATGAAAAAATAATATGAAAACATACAAATTCAACAACTAGTTTTTGAAATCCTAGATGCAAATAGTTCAACACCAAGGACCAACGAAGGTTATTTTTCTATAAGGCAGCATTTAAAGTTAATAGAAAGTGCAGTTTCTGTTGACATATATTCATAAAGTCCTCAAACTGAAACTCTTGTACTCCCAGTGTAAATAGGATTGCAATTGGTAGCGGACGTCGAAATACAATGCTGTTAATCTTACTGTCATCCTATTTACTTTCTTATCTGATGCTTTTTCAACAGTTTGTCAGTGTGAGTCATTCAGCGGCTCAATTCCCTTCGGTTTCAAAATATCTCCTCAGGGAATTAGTGTTTTTAAGTTCTTTTTCCAGTGTTCTCTTCTTAAAGAATGTCACTTTTATTCTTAGTTGTCAAAATATTTCTAAAATTTATGCTCGATTTAATATTTTATGTTTTAAAAACTGACGAACTTGAAGTAAAATTTTACTACTTCATATAAAACTATGCCAAGATTTTAGAAATATTTTGAAAACTAAGAAAAAAAGGAGGCATCCTTTAAGGGGGCTCAGGGGTTGAAAACTTTTCAAAAAATCGATTTTTTATGATCTAGTTGGATTATTCAATTAATTCTTAACTCAATGCAAAAAACCGCATAAAAATATTAGCAATTTTAACGGTTTGGTTTGGTTTAGTTTGGCGTCCGATTATCTACACTAGGGACATAGGACCAGGGGGGAGTGCCCTTCGTGGGGGTCTTTCTAAGGGGACCCAACCCGTATTCACGCAAGGTTCGAAGAAAACCACGAAAACTCCGAACGGTTAGGCCGACAGCCGCGATTGGGTTCGAACCCAGCACATGCCGTCTACCAGTTGAGAGGTCAGAACCTCTCGGCCACTGGTGGGGCAGCAATTTTAACGGAGTTATAAGCATTTATGTATCAATACTTTCATAGCCGCATCCATATAATTTCATCTTTAAGTCGATTTAAGTCGCTTTTGTCATCTTTAAGTCGTCGTCAAAAATCAAAACTTGATTTTTGACGACTAACACCAAAATTTAAAAAAAAAAAAAAAAAAAAAAAAAAACTATTTGATGGAATGATTTAATTTTTTTTTTTTTTTTTTTTTTTTTTTTTTTTTTTTTTTTTTTTACATGCATATAACATCATTATCTAGAGAATAAATTAAGGATATAACTATCACTTAAAAAAAAAAATTATTAAAAAATCTCTCAAAGTTGAAAATTTAAAAAAAACCCTAAAAAATACAACTTTTTTTTCATTAAAAATACTCAAAATAATAAACTATCTAAAATATATTAATTCATTCTCTAGATAATGATATTATATGCATGCATTAAAAAATAAAAAAAAATAAGCCATTCTATCAAATAGTTTTTTTAAATCTTGGTGTTAGTCATCAAAAATCAAGTTTTGAGAAAACGTGACTTAAAGTTGAAATTATATGGATGCGGCCATGAAAGTGTTGATGCATAAATGCTTATAATTCCGTTAAAAATGCAAATATTTTTATGCGGTTTTTTGCATTGAGTTAAGAATTAATTGAATAATCAAATTAGATCATAAAAAAAATTGATTTTTTGAAAAGTTTTAAACCCCTGAGCCCAAATAAAACCCTTTATCTACCGAATTATGAATTCATGAAAATTTTATATTCTAAAGCATTTTACGTAAATTGTTTAAACTAAAAGATTTACATAATCACTTAATGAATTTTCGAAGGATTCAGAAGGATTAATTAAATTTGAATTTACAGGAATTTTGTGCAATATTTATAATCCCACTCAAATCTTTTATTTTAAATTGTTTTCTTAGTATTTTGTAGAATTATAAAAAGTACAAATATGATGTTCTTACAATATAAATATAGAAATATTTCCGAATGAAAAAATCCCTATCCCCTTCCCTCAGCGCCAAGAAAGCTAAAAAGATACAAAGACAAGGGAAAAAAAAACATCCTTTTAAAAATATTTTTGTTTCCTGTAATCAATAATGCTTTTGAAGCAAAATAAAATAATGTATCAGTAACTCATTCTAAACAGTATTACAATTAATTGACGTATTAAAAATATTTTATAATAATTAATTTTAATGGTACTTATAACTGTCGGTAGATAAAGGGTTAAGAAATGAACACTGAAAAATAAAAAAGTTTAACATATTAATTTACCGAGGAGATATTTTGAATATAAAACGCCCATAGACTTAATATTATTGACAGAGCCCGACTTATGCAATAGCATGCGGGGCAATTACCCCGAGGCTCCCAACTTTAGGGGCCCTCCATGAGGGTAATTAGGATTTTCACTAAAAAGTGCCAATGATTAAAATTAGCCAAAAATGATCAAAATTCGCATATTTTGAAATAATTAGGAAGGTAATACTGGTCCTCCTTCCTCTATTTACTTCCACTACCTCATTTATCTATGCTTAAAGTAAACTGTATTAGAAAATTAATAATTAAAATTTTATTATAACAACTTAGTATTCTATAGTTTTCAAAAGAAATTTTATTAATGTCTTCCTCGTAGAGGGGCAAGTTAAAACCATTAATTATGACCAATTTGCGACATTTCCTTATAACCATCTTATAACATATGTAGATAAACGAAGAAAAATATTGTATACGCATACTTCTGTCAACCAATCTATCATTTTTTTTTTTTTTTTTTCTACAATTATCCTGCTACTTCTTTTTCTTGAAGTTGTGGCTATCTTTTTGTGCTTTCCTGTACACAGATGTGAACTTATCAATTTTAACTACCGATTTTAAAACAAAATTCTCACATTTCTTGTATTTGAGTGTGCGTGGCCTTCCTTTGAACCCCTCTGTGCTCGCCCGTGATAATATGTGTTGTTGTCTTTTTAACTGTTCATTGCCAAAAATAAGATTTTTCTTTGGATAAAAGGGAAAATTAATAGTGATATTAAGTTAGATCATAAGTTCCCTTCATTGGTATTAAACCTACAGAAGTGGAAAACATCCTTATTTTTTTCGTATCTCATCAAAGAATTAGTACTTTTATTTTTCTCAAAAAATGTCTCTCTTATTTAGCTGACAAAATATTTCTAAAATGTATGCTTAATTTGATAGTAGTTGCAGTTGTAGCTCGCTACAATAAGAAAGTAAGTTTTTATGCCCTCATCCATCGATCATAAAAAACAATTAGTATTAAAAAAAAAAAAACTAAAAGTAAAATTATTTAGTTTTTATTGATTTCTGTTATTTTTCAAAATAAATTATTATTTTTAAATATAATGGTTGACAAAATAAAAATAAAATTCTACAATAAAATTATAATGCAAAAAATTTACATTCAAAATTTGCATTTAGATTTTTTTATCACTTTTTGTTTAATTAAAAGTTTACTTTTAATAAGATGCAAAGAAGAAGTGCGTGCTCCTTTTCTACTGCTTCTTCACGTGGACAATGCTCCTTTTATGCAGCCTTAAAATAGTTATACAGTCGAACTTCGTTAACGTGAATTATTTTTAACACGAATACTTCCAACTGTCCCTGTCAAAATAAATACGGATTCTAGTGTTTTTACTTACTTATCATGTGTAGTATAGGGTAAGTCTTGCAATTGTCTTGAAAATCAAAAAAAAAAAAAAAAAAAAAAAAAAAAGAGGCATTTAAATAGTTTTAGAGGTGTCACAGAGGATTCCGAAAAACATATTTTTAGAAAAAAAAATTGCCGTCCGTTTGTCTGTCAATCTGTCTGTAAACGCCTATTTAATATCAGTAACCTCATTATCCGGCATTATTTTTTTCGGACACTCGAAATATTCGATCTGATGAAAGGTATATAAAATTTTTTGAATTTTTATATTTTAAGGAGTAAATATAAAAGATAATCTTAAAAAACGTAAATTTTGCATAAGGGACAAAGTTGATCGGATAATTAGTTGTCGAGATGTTTGTAATCATGTTTTCCACACTCTTCGATTTTTCATGACAATGTATTTTATTCACATTTCAAATCAAAGATATTGTGTAATTCGAAATGAAACGCTTAATCTAACGCAATAAATTGTTAGTTAATATACTTATCATTTTTGTAGTTATAAGGATGCTTCTTTTACGCAATTCACTGTTATATGATTTTATTTTCATATTTTATAGTATGCATATCCATGATGAGTAAGTATTACTGTGGCTCCCAACGACTAGTTTTCTCTTTTTAAGATGAATACGTTTAACGTGAAATTTTTCTTAATATGAACAATTCTCGGTGTCCCATGAGAGATTTCGACGCTTAACGTGAACGAAAATTGTTAGAAAAGTGTGAAATTTCTTTTTTCCCAGGGAACAATCAACAATGTGTTATTCTTTGGAGAATTGAAAACGAGTGCTATTGCTATTCAAATGTTCTTAATTTTGGACAATACAATGCGTGTCATCTACTGCATGTAACCAAGCTTAGGGAAGATTGCTATCTAAAAAGGGAGTAATTTGTTTCTTTCTTCACACATGGAAAACTGAATGTTTACTATTGAAACTTTCGTATTCCTATCAAAGGTAGCATACATTCAGACATTTATTATTATTATTATTATTATTATTATTATTATTATCATTACTTCGTTTAGCTGTATGAATTTATAATTAGGGCATTCACATGTACAATATAGCTGTTGAGTCACAAATTTCACCAGTCCTTAAGCTTGCAAAAAAGTTCGATATTATTACATGAGGTATATTCGAGAAATTTAAAAAAAAAATCTGAAAGACTTAAAAAAAATATGGAATCGCTAAAAATACGGTATCAATTATTTTAAAAGGTAGAGAAAAAATTCAAACAACTTGTGTGCTAAACAAGTTTGAACCAAGGTAAAGGAGAATGTGAAACGCCAATAATCAAACAGTTCAAACAGCATTAAAAAAATTGGTTGAATGAAACAAGAAGCCTGCATCTTCCCATTATTGGCATAATTTTACTAGAAAAGGCTCAATTTTCACATATGCTGATTTAATAATTGATCAAGCAAATATATAAATATTTGTCTTCTCTTCGGATAACTCTTTCGGATTTTTTTTTTTTCTTTTTTTTTTCAGAAAAAATTATTTTTACGTTAATAACATTACACTAGGTATCGAAATAGATTAATTAGTATTTAGCGAATATTTCATTGTCAGAATGATAATGAATGTTGTTGTTTAGTGTAATTTTCAGCTAAAATATTCATATGACAGTAGGCTAAAGAAGAATTTTTGGAGATTTTTAGAAAATATTGTACTACAATAAGATTTGACTTATACAACAACTTTCTAATACTTTTTGCGCTTTATTACACATGATTCTTTCAGGAAAGTAAACTTTATTTTAAATTTAAAAGTGAAATATATAATTAAAATAAAAGAATCACAAACGGCGCAAAGAGATATAAGTGATAATAATAATAATTATTATTACTTAAATAATAACCCAAAAGGGTTTAATAAAAACTCCTCTTGATACTTAAACGCATCTTGATTTTGGCTTTTCAAATAGTAAATGAAAAAAAATGTCATTTCACCGCAAGTTCTTGTGTATCATTGGAAATGACATTTAATGATAATTTTTTATTGT
Source organism: Maratus speculifer (assembly GCA_964019185.1). NCBI lineage: Eukaryota > Metazoa > Arthropoda > Arachnida > Araneae > Salticidae > Maratus > Maratus speculifer. The sequence continues at coordinate 65,223,288 of OZ025295.1, forward strand.
TATATTTTAAGAGAAAACTTTGTTGTTTCGATTGCTCCATTCTCCATTATATGATTTTCTCACTGATTTATTTATCTGGTTTTTTTTGTTATTGGTAGCATGAACTACGGATAACATGAACAAAAACTTAATTCACTTTGAGGTTCATGCTAACGATGTTTGACTGTGTATTAAATTTTTTCTTGTTGTTAGTGTTTCCATATTCATTTGTCTTTTCCATTTGACATTTGGCATTACACGCTAGTGTCCAAATTTTAAGCAACAAAATGGATAAATAAGATAGCATGAACAATATATTTAAAATTATCGACCTTCTCACAGGTTATGAGTTATAATAAAAGAACTAGTCAAGATTTATGCTACGATAAAATTAGCTATTAAGTAATTAAATGATATAGAAAAAAAAACAAAAATGGGAGTTTTGATGGTGGAGGTTTGTCTATAAGGAATGTGATTCAGTATCTTTTATTACCACCTCTACTGGTAACATAAACATTACAGTGTCTATGACCTTCCACCCACCATCTCAAAAACTGACTATATCTATGACCAAAGACATTCTAACGTTTCGAGCGGGAGGAGAGTTGCACTTTTTGACCATTGAAAAAACAATATTTCAAATCTTCTGGGGGGGGGGTGGCATCTCATTATTCCTGGAGGAATTCCCCCACCGGATTCAACACTGTCTATTACGATTTGGTGTAGTATTGCCAGTTGACCCAATTTTCAGGAGCTCTAAGACCTCTCCTTTGTAATCACTGTGGGGGACGACAAAAGTCCCTATTTTTCAAATTGAACAAAATCATTAAACTTCCTTTCCGTATGCGTTATTCGTCAATCTGAATGAATTCAATACAATTAAATAGCAATGCAAATTAAACCTTTATTAATTTTTATTAATTTCTTACAATAAAACCTATGAAGAAAGAACCTATCTATAACGGAAATATTTATAGTCCTTTCTGAAGGAATACCGTGCAATTCAACCTGCCTAAACTAAAAGCTTTCTGAAACATAATTTTTACGGTTTTTAGAGATTTAATTTTCCCAAGTTTTACTGAACTTGATTAAAAAAATCTTGTGTTTTCTGTTTTAAATGAAAATGTTTCATTATTTCTGCAATACCATTACTGTACAATTATAACTACCAAATTAGAATTTTGTTTCAGTCTTTAATGCGGGCTTCTGCAGTTCTTTAATGCTTCAGTCTTAATGCTTTTACTATATAATGTTGCTATGTTTATCTATACTAATAAAATCCGTGCGCCTCTGTCTGCTTGAAGCCGATTAAACTTCGCAACGCGGGCGAGTTGGAAGTCGCGAGAGGTGTCTTTCGATTGGAAAAATTCCGGGGAAGTCATTTCGGGCATTTTCGAGACCGTGGGACCAAAATTAAAAAAGTTATGAATTAAAAACCCCTTGGGAATCGGAACGAAAAATGTCTCAAATCCCAAACGGCGCTCAAACGGAGCTCTGAGGCAGAACCTGAGGCAGACCTGAGGCACCTTGCGGTGAAGAACCTGAACTTTTCCCCTTTGGCTAAAAGAAGAAGCAGTCGAAAACCTCTTTTTCTCCCTTTTTTGCGCGTTTTTTCTTAAACCATCATGCAGACAGTTTTTAAAGAAGAAAAAAAACTGATTACATATTCAGAATCTGCGTAAAAATCTGCTTCTGATGAACTAAAAAATAAGAAAAAATGTCTTATGGGAGCTTAGTACCCACCGTGCAAAACCAAATATTTTTAACGGGACTATGGGCACGAAGCGACCATATCTCCGATTCACAATCTTTTTTTTTTTCCAAGTGCACGTGGCCCACCATGCGAAATCACATATTTTTAACGGGACCATGGCTCTTTAATTTACTTTTTTTTGTGCTTGAGGATTCGAACACCAAAACTTTCTTATTAAATGAATTTTTTTGCTTATTATATACAGCTTAATACCGAGGTTCGTTTGGAAAAAGTGGCCCAGCTAGCGGGCGTAGCTCGCTAGTCTATACTAATAAAATCCGTGCGCCTCTGTCTGTCTGTCTGTCTGCTTGAAGCCGATTACAGTTCGCAACGCGGGCAAGTTGGAAGTCGCGAGAGGTGTCTTTCGATTGGAAAAATTCCGGGGAAGTCATTTCGGGCATTTTCGAGACCGTGGGACCAAAATTAAAAAATTTATGAATTAAAAAACCCTTGGGAATCGGAACGAAAAATGTCACAATTCCCAAACGGAGCTCCAAAGCAGAACACTGCGCCACCTTGCGGTGAAGAACATGAATTTTTTCCCTTTGGCTAAAAGAAGAAACAGCCGAAAACCTCTTTTTCACCGGCGCTAATTGCGTTTTTTTCCGCATCAATTTTTTTGACTTCCGGTAGAATATTTACCGTAGTTTTCGCTAAAATATTGAACTTAGAAATAAAACAGGACTATCGAAACTTTTTTTTTTGCGCGTTTTTTCTTAAACCATCATGCAGACGGTTTTTAAAGTAGAAAAAACTGATTACAAATTCAGAATCTGCGTAAAAATCTGCTTCTGATGAACTAAAAAATACGGAAAAATGTCTTAAGGGCGCGTAGTGCCCACCGTGCAAAACCAAATATTTTTAAAGGGACTATGGGCGCGAAGCGACCATAGTTCCGATCCACAATCTTTTTTTTTCAAGTGCACGTGGCCCACAGTGCGAAATCACATATTTTTAACGGGACCATGGCTCTTTAATTTACTTTTTTTGTGCTTGAGGATTCGAACACCAAGACTTGCTTATTAAATGAATTTTTTTGCTTATTATATACTGCTTAATACCGAGGTTCGTTTGGAAAAAGTGGCCCAGCTAGCGGGCGTAGCTCGCTAATCTATACTAATAAAATCCGTGCGCCTCTGTCTGTCTGTCTGCTTGAAGCCGATTACAGTTCGCAACGCGGGCGAGTTGGAAGTCGCGAGAGGTGTCTTTCGATTGGAAAAATTCCGGGGAAGTCATTTCGGGCATTTTTGAGACCGTGGGACCAAAATTAAAAATGTTATGAATTAAAAACCCCTTGGGAATCGGAACGAAAAATGTCCCAATTCCCAAACGGTGCTCCGAAGCAGAACACTGCGCCACCTTGCGGTGAAGAACCTGAACTTTTCCCCTTTGGCTAAAAGAAGAAACAGCCGAAAACCGCTTTTTCTACCGGCGCTAATTGCGTTTTTTTTGCGCGTTTTTTCTTAAACCATCATGCAGACAGTTTTTAAAGTAGAAAAAACTGATTACATATTCAGAATCTGCATAAAAATCTGCTTCTGATGAACTAAAAAATACGAAAAAATGTCTTATGGGCACGTAGTGCCCACCGTGCGAAACCAAATATTTTTAACGGGACTATGGGCGCGAAGCGACCATAGCTCCTATCCACAATCTTTTTTTTTTCAAGTGCACGTGGCCCACAGTGAGAAATCACATATTTTTAACGGGACCATGGCTCTTTAATTTACTTTTTTTTGTGCTTGAGGATTCGAACACCAAGACTTGATTATTAAATGAATTTTTTTGCTTATTATATACTGCTTAATACCGAGGTTCGTTTGGAAAAAGTGGCCCAGCTAGCGGGCGTAGCTCGCTAGTCTATACTAATAAAATCCGTGCGCCTCTGTCTGTCTGTCTGCTTGAAGCCGATTACAGTTCGCAACGCGGGCGAGTTGGAAGTCGCGAGAGGTGTCTTTCGATTGGAAAAATTCCGGGGAAGTCATTTCGGGCATTTTCGAGACCGTGGGACCAAAATTAATAAAGTTATGAATAAAAAACCCCTTGGGAATCGGAACAAAAAATGTCTCAAATCCCAAACGTCGCTCAAACGGAGCTCTGAGGCAGAACACTGCGCCACCTTGCGGTGAAGGAAAAGAACTTTTCCCCTTTGGCTAAAAGAAGAAGCAGTCGAAAACCTCTTTTTCTCCCTTTTTTGCGCGTTTTTTCTTAAACTATCATGCAGACAGTTTTTAAAGTAGAAAAAAGGATTACATATTCAGAATCTGCGTAAAAGTCTGCTTCTGATGAACCAAAAAATACGAGAAAATGTCTTATGGGCGCGCAGATCCAACCGTACAAACCAAATATTTTTAATGGGATGATTGCGACCATGGAGCGTAGAGCCCACTGTGCGAAATCACATATTTTTAACGGGATAATGGACGCATAACAACCATGGCTCTTTAATTTACTTTTTTTTTTGTGCTTGAGGATTCGAACACCAAGACTTGCTTTTTAAATGAATTTTTTGTTTATTATATATTGCTTAATATCGAGGTTCGTTTGGAAAAAGTGGCCCAGCTAGCGGGCGTAGCTTGCTAGTCTATACTAATAAAATCCGTGCGCCTCTGTCTGTCTGTCTGCTTGAAGCCGATTACAGTTCGCAACGCGGGCGAGTTGGAAGTCGCGAGAGGTGTCTTTCGATTGGAAAAATTCCGGGGAAGTCATTTCGGGCATTTTTGAGACCGTGGGACCAAAATTAAAAATGTTATGAATTAAAAACCCCTTGGGAATCGGAACGAAAAATGTCCCAATTCCCAAACGGAGCTCCGAAGCAGAACACTGCGCCACCTTGCGGTGAAGGACATGAATTTTTCCCCTTTGGCTAAAAGAAGAAACAGCCGAAAACCTCTTTTTCTACCGGCGCTAATTGCGTTTTTTTCCGCATCAATTTTTTTCACTTGCCGTAGAATATTTACCGTAGTTTTCGCTAAAATATTGAACTTAGAAATAAAACAGGACTATCGAAACTTTTTTTTGCGCGTTTTTTTTTAAACCATCATGCAGACAGTTTTTAAAGTAGAAAAAAACTGATTACATATTCAGAATCTGCGTAAAAATCTGTTCTGATAAACAAAAAATACGAAAAAATATCTTATGGGCGCGTAGTGCCCACCGTGCAAAACCAAATATTTTTAACGGGACTATGGGCGCGAAGCGACCCTTTTTTCAAGTGCACGTGGCCCACAGTGCGAAATCACATATTTTTAACGGGACCATGGCTCTTTAATTTACTTTTTTTTGTGCTTGAAGATTCGAACACCAGGACTTGCTTATTATATGAATTTTTTTGCTTATTATATACTGCTTAATACCGAGGTTCGTTTGGAAAAAGTGGCCCAGCTAGCGGGCGTAGCTCGCTAGTCTATACTAATAAAATCCGTGCGCCTCTGTCTGTCTGTCTGTCTGCTTGAAGCCGATTACAAGTTCGCAACGCGGGCGAGTTGGAAGTCGCGAGAGGTGTCTTTCGATTCGAAAAATTCCATGAAAGTCATTTCGGGCATTTTCGAGACCGTGGGACGAAAATTAAAAAAGTTATGAATTAAAAACCGGTCGGGAATCAGAACGGAAAACGTCTTATTTCCAAAACAGGTCTCAAACGGAGCTTTCAGGCAGAACACTGCGCTACCTTGCGGTGAAGAACAGGAACTTTTCCCCTTCGGCTAAAAGAAGAAGCAGCCGAAAACCTATTTTTCTCCCGTCATTTTGTCAAAGAATGTATAAGAGAAAAAGAAGTAATTGATAAAAAATGCTAAACACGGTTTAATTAATATAATAAGTACAACTATTTAAGACAGTAAGACATGTTCACTAAGAGGTAATAGAGTTGCTAATTAATATTTTGAGGATCTCAAATGTAACTGGCTATTCATATATTTATTCTGTATGTGAGTATTAATCGTTGTAGCTCATTTTCATACTTTTTCTTTTTGGTAGCATACACGAATATTGTGTAACCTAAGATTTACGCGATTGATACTAATTTCTGTTAGTACAAACTGAAAACGAGCTGCTAAAATTATTTGTTAGTTATGTTGTTTGTGATATTAATGAAATTACTTATTTTTTTTAATAGCAGTCTTTTGCAGTTTTTAATAAACAAACTTTTTTTGCGCGTTTTTTCTTAAACCATCATACAGACAGTTTTTAAAGTTGAAAAAAACTAATTACATATTCAGAATCTGCGTAAAAGTCTTCTTCTGATGAACCAAAATATACGAGAAAATGTATTATGGGCGCGCAGCGCCAACCGTGCAAAACCAAATATTTTTAACGGGACGATGGCGACCATGGCGCGTAGCGCCGGTGGGCCGGCTTCGCACGGTGGGCGCGTACAGCCCACTGTGCGAAATCACATATTTTTAACGGGATAATGGGCGCATAACAACCATAGCTCTTTAATTTACTTATTTTTGTGCTGATGATTCGAACACCAAGACTTGCTTATTAAATGAATTTTTTTTAATTTTTATTATATATTGCTTAATACCGAGGTTCGTTTGGAAAAAGTGGCCCAGCTAGCGGGCGTAGCTCGCTAGTTTAGTATAATAAAATCTGCTAAGGCGGAATCGAAAGAGCTGATGAAAAATTCCGTTAACAGCCTGTGATGTTAAAAGGTATAATTGTATAATATGCCTATCATTGGGAGGATTAAATTTGTACCTTTATAACAGGGTTCGTTATAAACAGGTTCTGCTTTCACATGTTTATAGCAATGCTACATATCCTGATTTAGAAGCTGCTGAGATACTGCATATGGCAACAGTAGTTTGGGATATCTGAGCCCATTCCTGAAAAATACATGCAATTATGTCCAAGCAGTGTTGAATTCAGGGAGTGGCCAGGGGGGGGGGACTTTCTCCCCAAGAGCAATGAAATGCCCCCCTCCCCGGAAAATTTGAGATTTTGGGTTTTCAATGGTCAAAAAGTAGAATTTCCCCCTGGAACTCTATAATCCCTCCCCCGGAGCCACAGAAGTCCCTCCCGGAGAAAAGTTTCTGCATTCAACCCTAAAGTCCAAGAACATATCAGAGGACAGTCAAAGTGTGGATGTGAACAAATCTTTACCATTCTTCAATCTCATAGATGTTCAAACAGATTCGTCAGGTGATCGTGATGGCCAGTGATGAAGCAAATAATAAACAATGTTTTAGATTCTAAGCAATGTTTTAGATTCTAAGAATTAGCTGAAAAAGCGAGTTTCGTGAACTTTGTCATATGCAGCGTTGATATTTTAACTGGCAAAAAGGTATTTTTCCAGTAGCAAAAACTGTAAAAATCCAGGGCAAAAATTGCAAATTCTTATTTGTCTTTAATGTGTAATAAAACTTGTAAGCTAACATGTGTAATAATAGTGTAAAAAATTAAATTTAGTAACATATATCATTTAATATTTTAATTTCTTTTTAATTTGCTAATTAATAAATATAATTAAATATTTCTACCTATTTTAAACCTTTATTAAATAGGTAAATTCGGTCTAACACTTCGAAATTGAAATCTAATTTAAATCAGTTTTTTTTTTTCTAAATAAAGTAGTTTGTCAACCATTAATATTTTTTTAATTATCAAAGGTTTTATATAACTTTCCTACTTTTGTGTTATGTAATGAGTCTCAAAAATATGGAAATATTTAAGTTTATAGTACCATTTATAATTATTTATCTAACAGAATTAGCCTGTTACAGATTTAAAAAAAAAGTAATTAAAATAAATTGAAAATTATACATTGAAAAAATTCTCTATTATTTATTAGGAAAGTAGATTCCTTTCCTTTTATACTCGAAGAAAGGAACAAAAAGTTACATTCATTACATGCCGGCATTACGCTTAACAAGTTGGAAATTGCACGTGAAACGTAGCAAATGAGGTGCATTCGTAGATTTTAAAAATATTACTCTCATATATCAATCTCACAAAATTGTAAATAGTTAATTACAATTAAAATGCGCAATAAACAATGTTTTCCCTATACCATTATGCAGTGTTCTCGCTGACTTTTGACCAACACTAGTAATTTGGCTAATTAAAAATAAAAAACATTCGCCAAATGAAAAAAGTAATAGCAAAATAGATTCGCCGCGTAACACAAATATATATATATATATATATATATATATATATACAGGGTGTCCACTCTCAACGGTGGCCAATGACTAATTTCTAAACCATTAGTTATAGACATATAGTTCCAATTACAAAAATGCTTTAAAAAAGGTAAAGAATTGTTTTTCAAGCGATTTTAGGTCGAAAAAAATTTGTATTAACAAATTACGAAAATTAACTTTTTATACGGCCCCCCGGTCCTATTAGTAATATTTAGTAAAAAAATTTCCATCACCCATCAAGCAATACAAAAAAGTCCCATTTAGCTAACATTAAAATTGACCGAGTTATGAAACTTTAAATTTCATGACTTAAACCACTTTTCTGTAGCTGAAAACGAATGAGTTGGGCTAAGTTTTCAAGGAACGTATACTAAGTACTTAAATTATTATAAAGGGCGTTCATTTCCAACGCTGTCCAATAGCCAATTCCTAAACCATTTGTAATAGACATATAGTTCCAATTACAAAAATGTTTTAAATGAGATAAAGAAATATTTTTAAAGCAATTTAGCTGAAGGTGCTACCACCGTATAAGTTTTACGGCAGTGTTGATTTTTATGGATTAACTTCTAGATTGGTTAAAATAGTTGAAGACGTGAGTTTTAAAATTTTCTTTATCGAGAAAATCAAATTTTGGGGAACTTTTTATTTTTAAAAGGTGTGTTATTTTGATAAGCTTTTATTTTGCTTAAAATGTTCGCATGTTTGTTTCCCTAGTTCAAAATTTCTATTCAAATTTTGACTCACTTCCAAATAACCGATCGGGGTTCAATTTGCGCACTTATTTATATCCAATGACAGTGTAATATTGATACAATTTTAGGTACGTACCATTTATTTATTTTATAGGACTACACCAAATTCTGTTAGGTTAAGTAATCTAATAGAATTTTAAATATATGTCATTTTGTAACGAATTGTGACTGTTGTTTTTCATAATTTAAATTAACAAATTTCCTGTTATTTTTTTACTTATATTTTTATTACAAATTTTGCTTTAATATGTAATCATCAACATAAATTTAAAAATAATATTGTAAAAACTATTTTACTCTCAATGTTTAATGTTAAATTTTATATCTTGCGTTTATTTTTATTTCCAGTAAATTTGTGACTGACCCCTAATTTGCAGCAAAAAAGATTTTTGCTGAAAGCTAACGTTAGTTTTAATAGCAGAGGAATCGGACTTTTTTTGTGTTACTTGTTAGAGTAAAAGTAAAAATTTACTAAATATCACTTATAGGACCGGGAGACCGTATAAAAATTTAATTTTCGTAATTTTTTAATTTTTTTTTTTTTTTTTTTTTTTTTTGACCTAAACATTAAAAATACGTATATATTAAACATATGTATGTATACATATGTATGAAAAAACGAAAAAGAAAAGAAAGAAAAAGCAAAAATTGAGCACTAGAAATTTGGTAAATCTAATTGCTTTTTTACTAGCCAAATGACGAATTTAGTCGCATTTTGCCGCAATGGCTAGCGACAACGAGAACCCTGCCATTATGTAATGGAATACTTTTGTGTGGCCTTGTAAATCAATAACAAATGTTCTTTGCACCACAGATTATGCAAAATGTATATTATAATATGAACGCAATAGATGCATATCAATTTTACTATGCTCGAATGAGTGTAACACCATTAAAATACATTTGAAACTTTTCCCCCCATTGACCGTAACGTAATGGAATACTTTTTATTGTCCCTGTAATGCATCCGATTTTCATAAAATTTGAAATGACTCTATAAAATTTTGTAATAATTATATATTTTAAATTTAAAACGTTCCGGTAGGGTAATTTTTGCGCTGTTATATGCGGGCGGACAGACAGACGGACGGACGGACAGAACGACAACTATAGGTGCCATGTATTTACGTAATTACGAACGTACCTAGTTTTTAGCTCCTTATAACATATATATATATACTGAAAAAACAATAATTACAAGAATTGAATTTTTATTTTACATTTTTGAAAAAAAAAGTACATCTAAAATGTTATTATTAAAACCAAATTAAAACACGTCCAATCCTGAACAACCATATGTCCTTGTTTGCTACTGTAAATTCTACCATTATTTAAAACTCATTTCATCAATTTTAACGCAACCTGTATATCTACGTTATCATAACAGCAATATATTTATGTTAAAAGATGGGTGTTTTTAGCTTAAATATCATGGGTATTTCTGTTATTTGATACTATCGAAGTAATACAAGTCTTATAAGAAAAATGCACTCTGGTGTTCTTCATAACTTTTACCTAAGTGCCATCAATCACTTTTTGATGCCATATGACAACAATCAAAACTCATCCATCAATTGAATTTGACCTTGAAAACTAAGTTTCTGAGTACAGTTATGATCTTAATGTGTACCGACTATGAAATCCAGGAATTCTTATGGGTAATTTAACAAGCGTGGGATTTAAGGAAAACATTTTTATAAAATAAGAAAGAAGAATGAATTAAGTAAATAGGGGATTTGAGGAAAGATACGATTTTTCACATAAAAAATAAATAGCTAATAAATAAATGAAAAACATTATTTTTTCTGTTATTATTGGAATGTTGAGAAATGATAATTGCGCCGTATTGGGAAGCATTTTTTTTTTTTTTTTTACTTCCCGAAACCCTCCTTTTTAGGTGTGTTTGTAATTATGTAAATATGTAACAACTATATTCGTCATTCTGTCCGTCCGTTCGTCCACATATAACAGAGCGAGAACTACCAAACCGAATCTTTGGAAATTTAAAATATACTAGCAAAATCCATGCTTTGTTTGGATTCGCGAAGCATTATTTTATAAAGCATATATCTGAAAATAACAATATTTTTTAATATTATTTTTACATCTTTATTAAACAAAAACGTTATTTTATGTTTTGGCGCATTTTAATTCTACAAATGTAAGTTCAGCTAAATAACTATCAATTTCCCAGGAATTTTTTATTTATGATGTAAGGCTGTCATAAAAAAATATTTTCGAAGCAAACTTTTACAAAATATTTTTAAATTTTCAACTAAAAATTCTTTTAAAGAATTTTACAATTTCTAGTAGCCACTGGTGTTTTTTAAAATTGTTTGAAATATGCATGTTTCCAATCTTTGTAATTAACATCAAATAATGTTTGATAGCTATTTTAGAATAATATATTTGAAGAGAGCTTGAAGAAAGTTACTTCTTTAAAATCCTATTTTCTGGAAAAACATTTGAAATCAGCTCTCGCCGATACTATGAATTTTTAGCTGTAAAATTTTTTATTCTAATTTCTTCGATTTTATAGATGTTAGTGCATGAGAATTTTTGATATTGTAGAATTTTTCGTAAGGAAAATTTCTATTGAATGTTTAATTTTGAAGGATTTTCACTCTTGACAACGTTACGTACGTTTTTAAGCCAACTGGGCCTATATATCCTCAATATCTGCAACTGCTTCATCTAATGTTAAACCTCGGGATTTATAAATTGTAACAGCAAAAGCTAACTGCAGAGGAAATTCTTTCCTTGAGCAATTTATGCTTCCATTTTTCCAGAATTCAATTATTGGGGGAATTGGTACGCACCAATTCTTATAAGTTAAATTACTATAGTATTCAAATTTATCCATGATTATTCGCGATATCTGGTCTGGTGGCTTGTGATTTTCTTTAATACGTGCAACAAAGTTTAAAGTCCCGTTCACTAAACCCTTTTCGGCCCACAAATAAGAACGCAACATTACTTTCGATACAAATGATAAAGTAAGAAATGGTTGAAGTCCATTTGTCATTTCTCAATCGGCCAACTTTTCCTTTCGTACATTTATAAAGAGCTTGAATCGAGGCAACAAGTTCACGCAATTCTTTTAATTTTTCATTTATATAACAAATTACCGTTATACCACCGACGCCACATTTATATAACAAATTTAACAATTAATTTTATTTGTTTACAATTCTTTTGTTGCCACTTTACAAAAAAAAAAAAAAAAAAAAAAAAAAAAAACATAATACAATTCTTTTAAAATGTTTAAATGTCATCTGTGCAAACGATTTTGCTGAATAAAGAAAACATATTTTGTTTATTAAATTAATCATGATTCGATCTAGTATAATTACTTACTCTATGATTTATATTTTTTCTGAAAATATACGCGTTTCATTTTTTATTTATTTGCTAAAATGCGTCCGTATTGGAAATGCATGTAAAATAAATTAATTAAAATAATATTTTTTTAACGTTTTACTGTAAAAAAAATTATATTCTGCAAATCTACAGATCATATTTTATTTTTGTGTTTAATTTGAAGTCAAAATATTGAATAGTTTTTTTGTAAAGTGTACGACAAATTGTAATTTGAGTGGCCTAGTAGAGGATTCGCTTCGCTCATCCCAATAAATGTTGCAAAAATTTGTCGAGTCATTTCAAATTATATGAAAATCGGATAAATAGTTAGTTCAATTGCAGGGAGAATCAAAAGTATTCCATTATTAAACGGTCAATGTGAAAAAAAATAGTTTCATGTGCATTTTAATGATGTTGCATTATTTCGAACATAATAAAATTGATATGCATCTATGAAATATATACTGAAATATACATTCTGTACAATCCGTGGTGCAAACAAATTTTTTTATTAATTTACAGGGCCACATAAAAATATTGTATTACATAATGGTATAGGGGGGGGGGTGGATTGTTTGAGGTGCGTTTTAATTACATTAAACTATTTCATATTTTATGAAATTGATATACGTTGCTGATGTTTACTACAAGTTACTTCCTGTATAATTGAAAGCATATATGATTTACAGGGACATTACAAAAGATTTCGGATGCTGTACTGTATCCGAGCACTGTATATTTCAAAAACTTCGGTATAGTATGAACGCACCTCATTTGATACGTTTGACGGGCAATTTCCGAAATAGCTAAAAAATATTTCTTCCACTATTCAGTGTCTTAATTTTTGCAAATATTGTTGATTACTCAAAATGTTTAATATTATTAAGAGGTCTATTACAGCATTTTACCTATTGAAACTGAAACGTATAGCAATTGTATATCGTAAAAAGAAAAAAAAAAAAAATCGGATATATTGCGATATGATTGCAGTTAATTGCAAAGAGATTTTAACAATTTTGTACTGTTTGAAATATTGCAATATTGATGTTGATTCATGAACATGTGTTACAACATGTTTCCTATGCGTTAAAAAGGGTTCATTAAATTCTCAAATGACGAGTTCTTGTTTATAGATGCATTCTTGTTACATTAATATGCAGCATCTATTGTCCACGTCTGGTCCACCCATCACTAGTCTGTCCGCCTATCCACATGTAGCAACTTAAAATTACCAACCAAATGATTTGAAATTTAACATGTACAGTCGTTGCAGAATTTTTTCTATTCATTTCAAATTTTACGAAAATAAAATACAAAACTTAATAAGATATTAATAAAAGTTTTCTTCATTCTATTAAATCCTATCATACTTAATTAATTCAATGATATTCCGTGATATACAATGATTCTAGTTGCCAAGCTGGTTGCGCCCTATTTAAGAAGGAGTAACGTCATTTCCATAATGTTTAATTCAATGTTATAGAATCGTAATGAATTTCGTATCCATGCATTTTTGTATAAGAGTACAAAAGCTAGTTCTCTAAGATCTTAATATTTATAAAACTAATTATAATATGAACATTTGTCAGGTTTGACGTACAATTTTCGACTGTCTCATAAAAATCGTATGAATAATTTTATAATATAAACAGATTACAAACACCCGACCAAACTTTCTTCTTAATTACAAAATCATTAATTCGCTGATCCTTGCAATTAATTTTCATATCTAAATATCTATACATTTTTTTCTATAACCGAAAATATTTTGTTTTTATTGCGGAAAATTATAAAATGAGCTGGATTTTTTCTTAAACTCCTGGTTCACTAATAGTTTATTTTCAAAGAACTCAGCCATGAAACATAATAATTTACCAGAAAATAATAACATTAATATTTTCCTCCAGGCATTATAGTTTTGAATTACCTGTCAAATCCATACTTACATGTCAATACCATAACAAAATCGAGTTACTTTTATGATTAAAAATAGATTAACTTTTAAGCGATTCTTTGAAATTTATCTTTTTCATAGAGGTAATATATTTAGATGAATTTTTAATCAATCAAGGATTTATACTTATAAAACATTACTTTTAAAAGAGAGAGAAATCCAGATATTTGCAGATAATCATCATATCTAATAATATGTTGCAGTTGCAGATATTTTTTATGGGAGTGATTTCGCTTTCCAAATCGGTTCTGAAAATGAAAGCGTTCTTGTAAAAAATATATTTAAACAAAATCAAAAAAGTAAAAAACGGCCTGCATTCAGATCAATCTCAGCTATCCAATGCAAACAAATCATTTAAAAATATTAAAATGCAACCGAGATATCTTTATAAATTTCTTCCATAGGATTAGCATTAGCTAACGGGTCTTTTCATTTGAGTGAAGCGGCCCCTTAAATAAAGATAGGGGGGGAAAAGCAATTAGAAGAAAAAATTTAGAAAGTTACTTATTACAATGAAAAATGATTTAAAAGTTTGGCATTGTGGAACACGGGATTTAAAAATCCTCCCTTAATACAATATGCTTAAAAAAAATACTAACCGACTTCAAAAAAAAGAATCAAGCTTGGCTATAACTTGGCGCTAATGCATGTGAATGCATATTTTTAATATGTTTATGATTTGAAAACGGTTGCAACAATAAAAGATGATTTGCTATAAAACATTTTTTTTTTTTTTTTAATCAAACCCATATTTTTTCATTAAAAAAATTCTAATCATCATAATTTAATGAAATTAAAATGGGACCACATGAGTATCTTATGCTTTCAAAAAAAAAAAAAAAAAAAAAAAAAAAAAGGAATTATCAAAGTCGATTTATATTTACGGAAAGTTATGCTTGAACAAGAAAACCATACAGGTCGAAATCATAACCTCCTCTTTGAAGTCGGTTAAAAATGATTCATTAAATTTTCAAATGACGGATTCTTATTTATAGATACGTTCCTATTATATTTATATATAGCATATAATTGTCGTCTTCTGGCCCGCACAACTATCTGTCCGCATGTTAACAACTTAAAATTACCCAGCCGAACGTTTTGAAATTTAATATATACAATTGTTGCAGAATTTTTTCGATTTATTTCATATTTTTCGAAAATCGAATCAAAACTTAATAAGTTATAAATAAATAATTATTCTATTAAATCCTGTCAAACATTATAAATTGATTGGTATTCAGTGATAGATAATGACTCTAAGTTGCCATGCTGGTTACGTTCTACTTAAGATGGAGTAACATAATTTCCATATTACTGAATTTAATATATAGAATCGTATAATGAATTTTGTTTTCATGCGTTTTTGCATAATAAAGCGAGAGATATTGCACCAATATGTGAGTATTGACAAAACTAATTATAATAGGGGGAACTGAGGTACATTGATACTTGGGGCACATTGATACACCCCCTGTACAGCGCACAGGGTCATTACAGGAAGTTTCACAACAGCTCCAAAAGGTGATACTAGTGAAATTAACTACATACAGAAAGTTTTGGAATGATTCAATAGTTTGATGAAATGGGATGGGTGATTAATTGTTTTTGTAGGTATAAAGTAAATTTGAATTGTACAATTGAAATGGTATTATACAACTGTTCCAGTATTTTCAACCGAAAAGAATACCCTCCCTGGCAAGTAAAGCTACTCTTTATCAGTTCCTCATTCTTTATTGTTAGATAAATTATGAAGTGCTGGATTTGCGACTCATTTTATTCAAAATGGCTGTATGGGGCACATTGATACAGTCTTTGTCGGGGCACATTGATACAACCTAAAATCCTTTTCTAGTTCCTTTTTTCATTAACTTTTATTTTTTTTATACCATACACTCCTTAATTCAACCATTTTTCATCAAAAATTTCTACTATTAGTTTTTATTGAAGTGAAATAGCTCTAATTTCTTTATATTAGAACATTTTATAGTAATTTTGCAAACGGAAGACGTACAAACTTACACAATATCTAGTGCTAGTAGAATTAACAAAAGAAATGGACGGCAGCCTGGCAAATCTGAAATTTATATCGATTATCCAGAGAAAAAAGTATTGTCGACATGAGAAATGTTAAGTAAGAGAAAGAAGCTGCAGAACAGTACAGGATAATTATATTATAAACATAATTTTTAATATAATTATCCTTTATTTTCTGTTTGTAAGCCGATTTATAAACAGAAAACCTGGTGATTTTTTCACCTTTCCTAAGAAAGAAGATAATTCTAGGGTTAAATTGCCAGATATGACAAAGTTACCACAGCCAACAAACAGTCAAGGAACAGCCAGAACATCAGGTCAATATACATTTCATTTTGATTGCTTTAATATCGCTTACAAATAAATTGTGTGCGATTTTAACGTCTATAAATATATATAAAATGGTTTGCTAACTATTTTTCTATGAAAAATATGCATTGGTGTTATTTTGTCTCCATTTTTCCCAGACGTGTCAAAGTGTATCGATCTGCCCCGGGGATGGGACACATTGATACAAATTACTTTTTTTGATTTTTTTAAAATTACATGCAAAAATAATATATAAAACAACGATTGTACATTTTTATAATACACTACACAGGTTTTGCTGACATCACATAGAAAAATAACTTGAAAATTCTGCTTTCTAGACACCAAAATTTTTTTTTGAAAAAAGCTGTATCAATGTCCCCCAGTTCCCCCTACTTTTATTTGCATATTTGGCATACAATTTTCGACTTGCTTAGAAAAATCGTATATAAATAATTTTATAATATTAACCGGCTACAAAAACCCGACCAAACTTTCTTGTTAATTACAAAATCATTAATTCGCTGATCCTTGCAATTAATTTTCCTATCTGAATATCTATATATTTTTATCTACAATTAACCGAAAATATTTTGTTTTTAATCCGGAAAATTATAAAATGAGCTGGATTTTTTCTTAAACTCCGGATTCACTAATAGTTTATTTTCAAAGAATTCATGTAATAAAATAACTTACCAGGAAATAATAACAGTAATATTTTCCTTCAGGCATTATAGTTTTGAATTACCTGCCAAATCCATACTTACATGTCAAAACACGACAAAATGGAGTTACTTTTTTGATTAATAATATAGATTACCTTTTAAGCGATGCTTTGAAATTTATCTTTATCATAGAGGTAATATATTCAGATGAATTTTTAATCAATCAAGAATTTATATTTATAAAAAAAAAAAAAAAACATTACTTTTAAAAGAGAAATTGCATTAAATAAGGAGAGAGGGGGAAATTAGAAGTAAAAATTTAGAAATTTACTTATTACAATGAGAAATGATTTAAAAGGTTTGGTGTTGTTGTTCATGGAATTTAAAAATCATCCCTTGAAAATGATTCATTAAATTTTCAAATGACGGGTTCTTGTTTATAGGTGCGTTCCTATTACATTAATATATAGCATCTATTGTCATCTTCTAGTCCGCACAACTGTCTGTCCGTCTGTCCGCATGTAACAACTTAAATTTACCCAACCGAACGTTTTGAAATTTAATATGTACAATTGTTGCAGATTTTTTTTCGATTTATTTCATATTTTTCGAAAATCGAATCAAAACTTAACAATTTAATAATAAATAATTATTCTATTAAAACCCATCAAACGTAAATAAAATGATTGATATTCAGTGATAGATAATGATTCTAAGTTGCCATGCTGATTACGTCCTATTTAAGATGGAGTAGCATTATTTCCGTATTACTGAATTTAATAAATAGAATCGTGATAAATTTTGTTTTCATGTATTTTTGCATAATAATGCAACAAGTATTGCACCAAAATCAGAATATTTATAAAACTAGTTATAAAACTATTATTTACCATGTTTGGTACACAATTTTCGACTTGTTGTTCATATAAATCGTATGAATAATTTTATAATATTAACTAACTACAAACAGCCGACCAAACTTTCTTCTTCATAACAAAACCATTGATTCGCTGATCCTTTCAATTAATTTTCACATCTAAATATCTATATATTTTTATCTATAACTAACCGAAAATGTTTTGTTTTTAAAGCGGAATATTATAAAATGTACTGGATATTTTCCTAGACTTTCTAGTTATTCTCTAATAGTAGTTTATTTTCAAAGAATTCAGCCGCAAAACAAAAAAAAACTTCCAGAAACTAATATCATTAATATTTTCCTTCTGGCATTATAGGTTTGAATTACCTGCCAAATCCGTACTTACATGTCAAAATGTAACAAAATCGAGTGATATTTTCGATTAACAATAGATTAACTTTTAAGCGGTTCTTTGAAATTTATCCTTTTTTTTATACAGGAATTATATTCAGATGAATTTTTATTCATTCAAGATTTTATATCTATAAAACATTTCTTTATAAAAGAGAATTTACTTTAAATAAGGACAGGGGGGGGAGTAATTGGAAATACGAATTTCAAAATTTACTTATTATAGCAGAAGCATTAATATAATTCCTTATTGTTATTATTATTATTTTATTTTTAACTATTTGGAAAATAGTTACTGTTTTGGGTAGAGAATTGGGAAATCTGAAGTATATCTGAATCTTTTTATTGGTTGAATTCCGCAACTTATTTTATTTTATTCGTTTTATGATTGGCCCATGTTTAACGTCCAAATATGGAATACTTCTGTCGCCTATTTTATTCGTTTTCTGATTGGTTCGTGTTTAATGTACAAAAATGAAATACTTCTATTGCCACGATGACAAAAAAAGTATTAAAAAAAAACACAAAAAATTAATAAGTTAAAAACAAATTGAGATACATCTTTCAAACATATTGCATTTAAAAGTAAATTTTTTTTTTCTCTATACGGCGGTGTAAAAATTGTAAATGTGTGATGTTTAGAAGTTTAAAATTAGCACAACTAAAACTTCATTTAAAATTTGTATATGATTGGTACAGGAATATTAATTTTTAATCCATGGCATACGTAATAGAAGACTTTGTTATTACGTAAACCATGTTTTGATCATCATAAAAATTATGTTTATCGTTATTATTTTTTTAAATATAGAGTTTATTTATCAGTCTAAAATTTTTGTGTTTGAAAATATAATTTTTCAAATACAGTAGAACCTCGATAATCCGGATCGGTTTTTTCATTTCGGTTTTTTAAGTTTAACCTCTTCAGACCTGAGCATAAAATAACTGTACAAATATATGTTTATTGCTTTTGCATAATCGAAATGACACCATAGATGACAGAAAGAGTCATTTTTATGATATCAGTACTTTAGGAGACTGGTAATTTAGGTTTATAAATATGGAAATAAAAGTACTAATCCCCTTAATACACATAGGAGTAGCCAGCCTCTTGAACGGGGGGGTGCCGAAATTCTTTAACCTGAACATGTTGGGTACAAACAACATCTTATGTAATAAAACCTAATAAAACGGAACCCCATAAAACCTATCAAATTTTCGTTTTAGACAGGACAGGTTTTTTGCGGAAGGTATAATTCTGTAGAATTTCTTTTAAAAAGGACCCAAACGCAATTTTTCATTGCGTGAAGAAGGATGAGAAATTGCTTAAAACTAAATCTAATGGACAGGGGCGTGCGAAGAGAAAACTGCGCCCGGGGCAAAGTTACAATTTGGCGCCCCCTCCTCTCCACCCAACTTTTTCTTGTAACAGCCAAAAATGTCGTTGGTAGTATAAATTTAGCGCCCCCTAAAATTCCACGCCGGGGCAGCTGCCCCCTACGCTCCCCCTTTCGCGCGACGCTGCTAATGGATAAGAAAAAGATATATAAACATAAATAAAACATGATAGATATAAAATAAAGATATCCGTAAACATAAATCTGTAATTATCACAAGTTTTCATTTCAAACAGCAATAAAATACTAAATAAGCACGATTTTAGTCCCTCCCGTCATTTTGATCAAAGTAGCATTGAAATAACTTATAGTATGCAATTTAAAGTCAAAAATGGTTCTTATATTTTCTACTCATGAATAGATAAAATTTTCCCGTTAAAAAAAATAGCCCGTACGAATGTCAAAATATGATCCCAAAAAACGAAATTTAGCAAACCAACCAACCAACCGATTTTTGAAACCCGAGCCCGAAAGATTTTTAGTACATTGGAGCCCGAGCCCATCCGAGCCCGATACAAAAAGTATACAAAAATAAATAAATAATAGATTTAATGATATTTTAAAATTGTTTCAAATGTGATATCCCATTTTTAAAATTTTCTTATAAAATGTACTGTTAAATAAAAATTTAAATTCAATAAAAGTTCAATAAAAGTTATGAAAAGAGTAATTTGCTATCAAATAAAAATATTCTTCATACCTAAAATGATTCCCATATTTCTTGTCCTTTAAGAAGAAAATTTGATGGACATATTAAAGAGGTGTAATGAATAAATGGATAGAGTTTATAGAAATTACTATTTGTATGCTGAAAAATCAAAAAACGTTTTCCATTTCCTATAAAAAGTGTACATCTTAAGGGGTGTAGTCGTAAAAAAACCACAGGTTACACGATCGACGCAGAGGGTATATGCTCAAGGCACAGAGTATATTCTAGAGAGTATATCCATTGAGTTTCATGAGAAACAGAAGGTTATACGGTGTTCCTTAAAAAAATCCAGAAGGTATACGGCGTATACCCCAGTATACCCTTCACTAAATCCCCTGTACATTTATCTATAATCAATTCATTTCTCTTAACAATTTCCCATGACTGACGGGAACCTTAAAATCAACGCAAATTAAAACATTGATACGGTTATCTTAAAGTTCCGCTGTTTTTATGGGAAAAGAAGAAACATTAATGGAATGTTTTCTATCGGAATAACATATAAAATATATTTACTTACGAAGGGAAATCCTCAGCATAAGCAAAATTCATGATGACAAACAGAAAAAAAATCACAATGCTGTTGTCATATGAAGAGCGATTATGATTCGTGCACAATCAAAAAATTTGCAAACCTCAAGCATCTAGTCTGCATCAAAAACGAAGAAATCATTCTCTAACAAAATAAATAAATAAACGATCGAATTAAAAAATATCCTCTGCCTTAAACGAAAAACCAACCAGAAGCTAATTTATTATTTATGATTATTTTGATAGGCGCCTTATCAATTAATCGTCGACGGGAATGCAGTAGACATAAATCTCCATACATCACAAATTTTCTTTTGAAGGAACAATCAACTATTGAAACATAAAAAAAAAGACGTGTGGCACTCGGGGACTGCCGCGGTAAAGCTATTGCATAGCATTTTTTATCAACTTATGCAATCATAATTATTTATTTACTTTTTATTTATGCAGTTTTTTTTTTGTCTTTGATGTTAATTCAAGTTATACTTTTTGAGCATGATGACCGATAACAAAACTTTTTTTTTCTTTTATTGAATAAATGAGAAATTAATATCGTTTAAAATATTTTTATTATCTTACAATACATGTAGGTTAATCAGGAATTTTTATCATTGAAACTATACGTTTATGGTAGCTGAAATAAAAAACATAAGTTTGAGACTTGATATTCTCAAAATATCTGAAAAATACTGCTTTAAGGTCTGCCGAAGTCTACCGAAGGATACCGTGCCGAAGACTGCCAAACTGAAGCGACATTAGCCGGAGTGTTAGGTTTTTTTCTCGTTACGGAATTTCTAAATTCTTTCGCCGCGCTCAAAGCCCGCGATAAAAGCTATGCAATACCTTAAAAAATTATCAAACAAAATTTGGCCGCACTACGAAAATTAGATCGCGAGTTAAAAGCATTATAAATTTTCCGATCCTCACCGTGGGGGTTTAATGTCACCAAAAATTAACATTGTCTCATTAAAAATTACCAAACAAAATTTGGCCGCGCTACGAAAATTAGATCGCGAGTTATAAGCATTTTAAATTTTTCGACCCTCACCGTGGGGGGGGGGGGTCTCTTGTCACCAAAAATTAACACTGTCTCATAATAAATTACCAAACAAAATTTGGCAGTGCTACGAAAATTGATCGCGAGTTATAAACATTTTAAATTTTTCGACCCTCACCGTGGGGGGTCTCCTGTCACCAAAAATTAACACTCCCTCATAATAAACTACCGAACAAAATATGGCCGCGCTACGAAAGTTAGATCACGAGTTATAAGCATTTTAACTTTTTCGACCCTCACCGTGGGGGGTCTCCTGTCACCAAAATTTAACACTGTTTCATAATAAATCATTAAACAAAATTTGGCTGCGCTGCGAAAATTGATCGCGATTTATAAGCATTTTAAATTTTCCGACCCTCACCGTGGGGGGTCTCCTGTCACCAAAAATTAACACTGTCTCATAATAAATTACCAAACTAAATTTGGCCGCGCTACGAATATTAGATCACGAGTTATAAGCATTTTATCTTTTTCGACCCTCACCGTGGGGAGGGGTCTCCTGTCACCAAAATTTAACACTGTTTCATAATAAATCATTAAACAAAATTTGGCTGCGCTGCGAAAATTGATCGCGAGTTATAAGCATTTTAAATTTTTCGACCCTCACCGTGGGGGGTCTCCTGTCACCAAAAATTAACACTCTCTCATAATAAATTACCAAACAAAATTTGATACGAAAATTAGATCGCGAGTTATAAGCATTTTAAATTTTTCGACCCTCACCGTGGGGGGTCTCCTGTCACCAAAAGTAACACTGTCTCATAATAAATTAGCAAACAAACTTTGGCCGCGCTACGAATATTATATCACGAGTTATAAGCATTTTATCTTTTTCGACCCTCACCGTGGGGGGTCTCCTGTCACCAAAAATTAACACTCTCTCATAATAAATTACCAAACAAAATTTGATACGAAAATTAGATCGCGAGTTATAAGCATTTTAAATTTTTCGACCCTCAACGTGGGGGGTCTCCTGTCACCAAAAGTAACACTGTCTCATAATAAATTACCAAACAAAATTTGGCCGCGCTACGAAAATTAAATCGCGAGTTATAAGCATTTTAAATTTTTCGACCCTCACTGTGGGGGGTCTCCTGTCACCAAAAGTAACACTGTCTCATAATAAATTACCAAACAAAATTTGGCCGCACTACAAAAATAAGATCGCGAGTTATAAGCATTTTAAATTTTTCAACCCTCACCATGGGGGATCTCCTGTCATCAAAAATTAACACTGTCTCATAATAAATTACCAAACAAAGTTTGGCTGCGCTACAAAAATTGATCGCGAGTTATAAACATTTTAAATTTTTCGACCCACACCGTGGGTTGTCTCCTGTCACCAAAAATTAACACTTTCTCATAATAAATTACCGAACAAAATATGGCCGCGCTACGAAAATTAGATCGCAAGTTAAAAGCATTATAAATTTTCCGATCCTCACCGTGGGGGTCTAATGTGACCAAAAGTTAACATTGTCTCATTAAAAATTACCAAACGAAATTTGGCCGCGCTACGAAAATTAGATCGCGAGTTATAAGCATTTTAAATTTTGCGACCTTCACCGTAGGGTGGGGGGGGGGGGGTCACCTGTCACCAAAAGTAACAGTGTCTCTTAATAAATTACCAAACAAAATTTGGCTGCGCTACGAAAATTGATCGCGAGTTATAAGCATTTTAAATTTTTCGATCCTCACCGTGGGGGGGGGTCTCCTGTCACCAAAAATTAACACTCTCTCATAATAAATTACCAAACAAAATTTGGCCGCGATACGAAAATTAGATCACGAGTTATAAGCTTTTTAAATTTTTCGACCCTCACCGTGGAGGGTCTCCTGTTACCATAAATTAACACTGTGTCATAATAAATTACCAAACAAAATTTGGCTGCGCTACGAAAATTAGATCGCGAGTTATAAGCATTTTAAATTTTTCGACCCTCACCGTGGGGGGTCTCCTGTTACCAAAATTTAACACTGTTTCATAATAAATCATTAAACAAAATTTGGCCGCGGTACGAAAATTGATCACGAGTTATAAGCATTTTAAATTTTCCGACCCTCACCGTGGGGGGACTCCTGTCACCAAAAGTAACACTGTCTCATAATAAATTAGCAAACAAACTTTGGCCGCGCTACGAATATTATATCACGAGTTATAAGCATTTTATCTTTTTCGACCCTCACCGTGGGGGGTCTCCTGTCACCAAAAATTAACACTCTCTCATAATAAATTACCAAACAAAATTTGATACGAAAATTAGATCGCGAGTTATAAGCATTTTAAATTTTTCGACCCTCACCGTGGGGGGTCTCCTGTCACCAAAAGTAACACTGTCTCATAATAAATTACTAAACAAAATTTGGCCGCTCTACGAAAATTAGATCGCAAGTTATAAGCATTTTAAATTTTTCGACCCTCACTGTGGGGGGTCTCCTGTCACGAAAAGTAACACTGTCTCATAATAAATTACCAAACAAAATTTGGCCGCACTACAAAAATAAGATCGCGAGTTATAAGCATTTTAAATTTTTCAACCCTCACCATGGGGGATCTCCTGTCATCAAAAATTAACACTGTCTCATAATAAATTACCAAACAAAGTTTGGCTGCGCTACAAAAATTGATCGCGAGTTATAAACATTTTAAATTTTTCGACCCTCACCGTGGGTTGTCTCCTGTCACCAAAAATTAACACTTTCTCATAATAAATTACCGAACAAAATATGGCCGCGCTACGAAAATTAGATCGCGAGTTAAAAGCATTATAAATTTTCCGATCCTCACCGTGGGGGTCTAATGTCACCAAAAATTAACATTGTCTCATTAAAAATTACCAAACGAAATTTGGCCGCGCTACGAAAATTAGATCGCGAGTTATAAGCATTTTAAATTTTGCGACCTTCACCGTAGGGGGGGGGGTCACCTGTCACCAAAAGTAACAGTGTCTTTTAATAAATTACCAAACAAAATTTGGCTGCGCTACGAAAATTGATCGCGAGTTATAAGCATATTAAATTTTTCGATCCTCACCGTGGGGGGGGGGGTCTCCTGTCACCAAAAATTAACACTCTCTCATAATAAATTACCAAACAAAATTTGGCCGCGATACGAAAATTAGATCGCGAGTTATAAGCTTTTTAAATTTTTCGACCCTCACCGTGGAGGGTCTCCTGTTACCATAAATTAACACTGTCTCATAATAAATTACCAAACAAAATTTGGCTGCGCTACGAAAATTAGATCGCGAGTTATAAGCATTTTAAATTTTTCGACCCTCACCGTGGGGGGGGTCTCTTGTCACCAAAAATTAACACTGTCTCATAATAAATTACCAAACAAAATTTGGCCGCGCTACGAAAATTAGATCGCGAGTTATAAGCATTTTAAATTTTTCGATCCTCACCATTGGGCGGGTCTCCAATCACCAAAAGCTACATTATCCTACCTTGTTTTATCTTAAGACGATTTTTTTCTATACACATTCTATCAGGAATTTTTATCATTGAAACTATAGATTTATGGTAACAAATAAGAAACTTAAGTTTGAGATTTGATATCCTCTAAATATCTGAAAAATACCGCGTCAATGTCTGCCGAAGTCTACCGAAGGATACCATGCCGAAGTCTGTCGAGCTGTAACGATGTTAGCCGAGTGTTAGGTTTTTTCGTTACCGATGTGTTAGGATTTTTCGCGTTACGGAATTTTTGGATTCGGTCACCGCGCTCAAAGCCCGTGATAAAAGCTATGCAATAGCTTAAAAATATTTTTATTTTTCATTCGTTTTGATCAAAATAACACTGAAATGACTTGAAAAAGAATAAATAATTTTAAAAGGAAAATAGTAGTTCTTTCAATCTCTTCTACACATAAATGTTTTTTAATTCTCAGAAAGAATGAGCCCGAGCTACCCCCCCCCCCCCTCGAGCCTGAAAACTAAAATGAAAATGGAGCCCGTGCCCGCTTCGGACCCGGGTTTGGGCTCGGGCTTTCGTGTTGGGGCTGAGCCTGTCTCATCTCTAATTTGTACAATCTTCCACACCCTCCGTTCTTCAGACTAATCACATGGTGGAATTATCGTTCACATCTTTAATTTTTTTTTTTTTTGCTCCTATCTAGATTTTAGGTAACAAAAGCAAAGATATAAATACTAGTTTCCATTCTTGTCGAGAATTTACTCTAATTTTTTATGGAAATATGTATGCAATAGAAAGGCGTTAAAAAAATTCAATAAAGAAACGACATCAAATTGGGATAATAAAACCAACTTTTTTGATTTACTGTTATTAATACAGATTCTAGTAAATATTCTAGTTTTAAAAAAGATGAATAAAATATTTTTCTTAAAAAGAAAAAAAGAAAGAATCGAGGTCTCTTCTTTTATCACATTTCAAAACATAGACTGTTACCTTTGATTAACTAATTGAACTAACTTTGCTTACATTTTTCTTCTTTTTTCTTTTATAAATTTTGATTTAAAAAAAAAATCAATCTTGGATCTGCGCGAGCGGGGGGGGGGGGTGCCCGGGCACCCAGGGAACCCCCCCTGGCTACGCGCATGATACATCAGTTTAACTATGAGTAATATAAAATTACTCAATAACAAAATTAAGGTCTTTAAACAAATAAACGATCAGTAAATCCTCAAAATTTTTTATTGTAAAGTATTTAAGTTAAATAATCATGAATATTTCTTACTTTCTTGGCCACAATGTCTTGAAGGTATTTTCGAAACTCGGATGAAAATAATATTTATTTTATGAGGTAATATTCATCAGTGCTGATATTAATTGGTTTTGTTTTAAAGCGAAAAACATTCAGCTGTATAAAAGTAAAGTAAAAAGGAAAAGAATTCGAAAAGTTTAGATTTTATGAGGAAAAGAATCGAGGTTCACATTTATGTACCTCAGGTATGAAGAGGTTAAAAAACGATTAGCGAAAAAGTTTTTTTTTTTTTTTTTTTTTTTTTTTTTTAAATTTAGAATACGACGATGCAACAAGTTTAATGTTATGGAAATTAGCCAATCGCTTCTCAAAAAAAAAAAAAAAAAAAAATGAAAAAAAAAATGAAAAACCGATCCGGATTATCGGGGTTCTACTTAGTCGTTGTAATTTGTTGAATTACATAAAAAAATTTTTTTTTTAATATTAAGGTACAAAATTTAATTTGGTTCCTAAATTCCCCATTCAACAATGCGAAACTTTCTGAAGGACATATATTACTGACTCATTTATATTTTCTTGTATTTTTACAAGAAGAAAGTATTGGATAAGTGAAAATTTTTAACTTCCGATCTTAAACGGATTTAGACGTTTTAAGGGTCAGAGATACCAAAAAACATGTTTTTACAAAATGTTTGTCTGTGAGTCTATGACTCTGTCTCTCTGTATGTGACACAAATTTTGTGGGCGCTCTATCTCAACAATTAATGCGCGGAATTTATTAAAAATTTATACCCAGTTAGTCTATGATATAAATTGAAACGGATTAGTTTTGGTGTAAATCATTCAAAAGGTGACTCTGCTAGGCAGCTTTTCCCGATATCCGCAATAGCTCAATCTCCAAAACTAATGCATTGATTTTTATCAAACTTCACATTCACTAAGTCCTTGTTATGAATTGATCTTTTCTATATTTTTGAGTACATCTTTGAAAAAATGGCACTTCTATTGATATCCCATGATAGGTAATAATTCTAGGTTGCCATGCGGCTTAGTCGTATTAAGATAGAGTTCTCTTATGTACGTATTACTAAATTTATTATATAATTTTGTATTCATGCATTTTTTGCAGAGAGTGCAACAGCTATTTCTCCACGATCTAAATATTTGATAAACTAATTATATTACAAACAATTGCCATGTTTGGTACACAATTTTTGACATGTTGTCCATAAAAATCGTATAAATAATTTTATAATATTAACTACAAACACCCAACCAAACTTTCTTCTTAATTACAAAATCATTAATTCACTGATCCTTGCAATTAATTTTCATATCTAAGTATCTTATATATTTTTATCTATAATTAACCGAAAATATTTTTGCTTTTAACGCGGAAAATTATAAAATGTACTAGATATTTTCCTAGACTCTCTATTCCCTAATAGTTTATTTTCGAAGAATTCAGCCACGAAACAAAATAATCTACCAGAAAATAATAACATTAATATTTTCCTTCAGGCATTATAGTTTTAAATTACCTGCCAAATCCATACTTACATGTCAAAATATAACAAAATCGAATTATATTTTCGATTAACAATAGATTAACTTTTGAGCGGTTCTTTGAAATTTATCTTTTTCACAGAGGTACTATATTCAGATGAATTTTTAATCAATCAAGAATTTATATTTATAAAAAACATTACTTTTAAAAGAGAAATTGCTTTAAACAAGGAGAGAGAAAAAGTAATTAGAAGTAAAAATTTAGAAATGTACTTATTATATCAAAAGCATTAATATAGATTCCTTATTGCTATTACTCTTTTTATTTTCTTCTACCTTTACAAGAAGAAAGTACTGGATTGGTGAAATTTTTCGAATTCGAGTTTTCGATGGATTTAGACTTTTTAGGGGGTCAGAGATTCTAAAAAACATGTTTTTACAAAATGAGTCCGTCAGTCTGCCTGCCAGTCTGTATGTGACTTTTATGGGCGCTTTATCTTAAAAACTAATGCACAGAATTACACAAAATTTTAGACTGAGTTATACCTTAATATAAACTTTATCGGATTAGTTTTTGGTGTATATCGCCCAATAGGTGGCGCTGTTATGCTGCTTTTTTCCCGATTTCTACAATAGCTATATCTCGAGAACTAATGAACGGATTTTGATAAAACTTCAGATTCCGTTAGTCTTTGACTTAATATGATTCTGATTATGTTTTGATGTAAATAACACAACAGTTGGTGCTACTATGCAGTATTATTCATGATTATCGTAATAGCTCTACCTCAGGAACTAATGCACAAATTTTCATCAAATTTCAGGGTCAGTTAATCCCTGATGTAAATTAGTTTTCTTTAGTTTTTTTAAAGTAAATCGCTCTATAGGTGGTGCTTCTATCCAGTTTTATTCTATTTTATTTTATTTCTTTTCTTTTTTTACTATTTCTGCGATGATTGAATCTCCAATACTAATACACGGATTTTCATCAAATTTCAGATTCAGTTAGAACTTGAAATAAGTTATTGCAGATTAAATTTTGGTGTAAATTACCTATAACCTGTGATGCTGCTATGTATATTTTTTTTATTTTTATTTATTTATTTATTTATTTATGTATTTATTTTTTGGAAATATTAAGGTGCATGAGATAGAAGAAAGTTTTAAGATTGCCACATCCAACTAGTTTTTTTTTTTTTTTTTTTTTTTTTTTTTACATAAGAGTATAAAATTTAATCTGAGTCCTTTAAATTCCTTATCCAACAGTGCGAAATTTTCTGCACATTTAGTCTCATTTTTACGTCTTTCTATTTTCACAAGAAGAAAATATTGAATATGGGGAAATTTTCGACTTCCGGTTTTCAACGGATTTACATGTTTCAGGAGTCAGAGGTTCCAAAAAGCATGTTTTAATAAAATGTGTGTCTGTGAGTCTGCGACTCAAATTTTGTGGGCACTCTAGCTCAAGAACAAAAGCAGAGAACTTAATAAAAATTTATATTTAGGCAGTCCCTGATATAAGTAGGTGCTGATTAATTTTTGGTGTAAATCACTCAAAAGATGGCGCTGCTATGCAGCAGTTTTTACGATTTCCGCAGTAAATCAATCTCCAGAACTAATGCACGAATTTTTCACGAACTTTACATTCTGTTAGTCCTTGGCATGTGTTGATGTTTTCTATATTTTGGTGTAAATCTTTGAAAAGATGGTAATATATTTTTTGTGATTTCCGCAATAGCACACTATCTCAAGAATTAATGTTACGGATTTTCCTCGAACTTTTCAGATTCCGTTAGTCATTAATATGACTTGGTATTGTCTACATTTGGATGTAAATCGCCCGATAGGTGGCGCTGTTATGCTGCGTTTTTCACGATTTCCACAATTGCTCTATCTCAAAAACTAATGCACAGATTTTCATTAAACTTCGGATTCAGTTAGATTTTGATAAAGGTTAAAAAAAATACTCTTACACCAAGTTCACATTTAATCGAACACCTGATTACGGAAAATAAACCGCCAGATCCCGTCTTATTTTATTTTTTTATTTATTAAACAATTGGTTGCTAAAATCTAAAATTTTTAATCTATCTTTAAAATTATAAATGTAAACACAATTGAATGTCGAATTTAAATCAAATTTTGAAATCTCGAAACTCTTGTTATTAAAAAACACGAAAAAAAAATGCGTGTTAAAACTAATTCTTTTAATAACCACCTGACTTTGGCACCGAACTGAAATATCGCAACGAAAATAAGATTTTCATTGTGATTAACTTTAGCGTGTCACATATTAATGTTAGAATCGAAGTAATAACTGGTCTTGAGCAAGCCGGGCAGTTCATATCTGCATGCATTATTATTATTATTATTATTATTATTATTATTATTATTATTATTATTATTATTATTATTATTATTATTATTATTATTTAGAAGTAGTAGCAGCAGTAGTCAATATAAACACTATACCATATGCGTAAACTTTCTGACACAACTCATTTTTAAAAGTAAAAGTACAACTTTAGCAAAGTTGATTATGGAAGCGATTTGGAATCGAAAGACGTTTTTTATTTTTTGATAAATAAGTTATTTATCTCGTTATAAGCAGTTTTCGGTCACGTGATAACAGTTTTTTTCTCTCTTTCGCTGATTGGTGTTTCTAATATTTCATCGGGAAATTTGCTGCAAAACGTCAACTTTAACAGTATTTTCTGACCGATCTTTTGCGTTTACTAAAAAAAATAGAATTTTTTCGATTACATAGTTTCTGAATAACAATACCTGCATCTTTCAGGCGTTTTCGAATAAAAATAAATTAAAACTTGCGTCACAAAGTTGGCCCTTTTCAGCTTTAAGAGACGAGTGGTAAAATTGAAAATTTTAACTGAAAATTCGAAGTGATATTTTTACATTCATGGCTGGAATAGCACAATTGAGGTTCATTCAAACAGAGCGAAAAATGTTCAAACCAGGGTTCAAGCATAGATAATTCACTCTTAACCCTTTCAGGTCCGAATTTCTTCTCCATTTTTAGAAAAAATTCCTTTTACGTTAATAACATTAACACTAGTTATCCAAATAGATTATATAGTGTTTAACGAATATTTTATTGTTTGAAACATAACGAATGCTGTTGTTTTGAGTGCTGTTTAATTCATATTCATATGACAATAGGCTGAGGAAGAATTACTGGAGATTTTGGAAAATATTGTATTACAATAGGATTTAACTTATATTACAACTTTCTAATACTTTTTGCGCTTCATTACACATGATTCTTCCAGGAAAGTAACTTTTATTTTAAATTTAAAGAATGAAATACATGTTTAAAATATAAGAATCGCAAACGGTTCAAAAAGAATTAAGTAAATAATAATAATTATTATTACTGAATGCCTAAACATAAATGAAGTCTTAAGATAAATGCAGAAACATATACTAACATTACTACATGTAAATTGCAGCAAAAGTATTTCTAAAAACAAAATAATACTTCTTTAAAAGACATGTACTATTAATAGTACACCAGACCCGAAAGTGTCAAAGTGGCAATCTGCTACAAAATTAGTGAAAATGTCATTTTTTTTCTTCATTAAATGAAATTTTGTTTAATTGAAATCTGTTTGAAAATCAGTTTAAATATTTTGACACCTCATTTTTACCGACACAGTAATTATATCCCGATATATTGTAAATTTTGCTGAGACAACGAGCGCAATTCCCACACAAATGAAAAATTTTAAACGGCTTTTTCTCCATATTTACATTTTTTTTTTCTTTCAGTTTCGTGTTTCAAAAATGCTAAGACTTTTTTTTTTTTTTTGTCTTCGAAATAGCAAATTAGAATTTCTGTGCATGTTCTTTATTATGTATGTAAAAAATTTGCATATGGAATTAACTTTCAAGTTTTTTCTTATAAAAATAAAAAAAAAGAAAAAAAGGAAAGAAAAAGCATATGAGGATGTGTTAGATTTAATGATTTTGCACTATGTGTCATTAAAATCAATATTAGATGTGTCTAAACATCCATATGCAGTCTTGTGTAATATACATTTGAAAATCTTAAAAGAAATTGGTCAAAAATATTAATATTTAAAAAATAGTAGAAATTTTAAAAAATTCCAATTTTATTTTTTGCATTTTTCAAAAAATAAATAAATAAATAAATAAATAAATATGCAATTATTATTTATTTATATTTTTTTTCTTTGAAAGTGTACGTAATTTTTTTAACATTGAAATGCAGTGAGTTCTCTTTGAAACATATTTTTAAAAATAAACAAAATTTGTTGATAAGTCAAATTGTCCCCTTAACAAGAGTAAATTATTACCAACGTGGTATCGTCTGAGTAGCTTAATGTTGTTCTTAACTGATCTGCTCAATAAGCGCAAAACGTTTTGACACCTTTACAAATACATTTTTTAACGGAAAGATTGAAAATTTGAAGGTATGGCTATGGGAGCACTTTCAAATCGAACTCAGTTTTCCATTTTATGATAATTAAATTACCATTTTATGATAAAATGGTAAAAAAACCATTTTATGATAATTAAATTTATGATAATTATGATAATTAAATAGTTATGAGCTATTTCGATCACGTGATCACACGTTTTTCTCCTGCTTTTCGACCGTTTTTTTTTTTTTTTTTTTTTTTTTTTTTTTTTTTTTTTTTTTTTTTTTTTTTGCTTTCTTCGGGAAATGTGCTCAAAAACGTCGACTTTGAAGACTTGTTATGAACGATCGATTGCGTTTGTAAATAAAACAGAAAACTGAGTGAGATTCGATAGTTTCTGAATAGCAATACCTGTCAGTTTCATGCATTTTCAAACAAAAATGAATTAAAACTTATGTCACAAAGTTGCCCTTTTTAATTTAAGAACAGATAAAGCGTTGTCTGCAGTTGGAAAGAAAAAAAATATATATATATATATTTTTTTCAATATGTATGTAAAATCATATAATTTTGTTCATAAATATTTTTGAAAAATCCCTGCATAAATACTAATAAACATACATACATGCACCGCATACTTTAGACAAATACTAATGATTTCAAAAATCAAGCCTTCACTAGCAGACGCATTAATAAAATACTGAATAAAATTGAGGCTTTGGAAGGTAACAAAACCGAATAAAACTTTATGTTGGACTGCTTTCCTGAATTTATTACTTCCCAGCAGAGATTACGAGATGTTTTTGGTGCAATAAAACCTTTCTTGCAGGGTAGTAAAACCAAAATCTATCAGATTTTTATTAGATGAACTTGTATGGAACGCAGACTGAATGCAAAAATAACATAAAAGAAAAGAAATGAAAGCTACTACCAAAATAACATTTGTTTTGCTAAAAATCAGATAAAGACAGAATCATTTTATAGTTTTTTACAAATTGCACTAAAATTAAATAAATGATGCATTAAATAAAAGATACATTTTATATGTCATGCAGGGCTTGAATTTCAGGGCGAGATGGCGGGATTCGAGCCCGAAATTTTGAAATCCCGCCCAGAAAAATATCGTAGGCGGGAGGCTCCTGCTCAAAAAAAATCACGAATTTTCCGAAAAATTTTCCATTTTGAAACTACGATTTTTTTGCGAATTTTATGTTTTCGTGTGGCTGAATGACATATTTTGCGTGTTTTTTGCTACGAAAAATCGTTGGAATTCACACTATTTTTCCGTAACCAATCGTCAAGTTTTGCATTTTTTCTCCCGCGATCGATTGACAAGTTTCGTGCGATTTACCGTCGCGAGAACGGAATAATTCCGTTTCAAAATTTCCAAAAAATTAACGCATTCGATTCCAAAAGTTATGAAACATCGTTTATCATATCGTTTTGGATAATTATGCCCGAATTTCCGGGCTAATTACCGATTTTTCATAGCTTTTAAACCGAGCTGAATTGCATAATCAGTTTCATCAATCGTTCACAGAAAATTTTGTTAGATTATCGCGATAAAAACGGCAATTTTCTGAAGGATCGCGAAAAAAAACCTCGACTTTCCTTAAAAAATCTCGATAAAACACAAATTTCTTAAAAAAAAAAAAATCGCGGAATAAACACGAATTTCGTGAAACAAACGTGAATTTCGTGAAATGATTGCGGAATAAACGCGAATTTCGTGAATCCTCTCGGAATAAATGTGAATTTCGCGAAAGCATCGCGGAATAAATGTGAATTTTGTGAAAGGATCGCCTTTGTCAAAAGATCGTTGAAAAATGCGAATATCCTGTGCGGATCGCCTTTGTCAAAAGATCGTTGAAAAATGCGAATATCCTGTGCGGATCGCCTTTGTCAAAAGATCGTTGAAAAATGCGAATATCCTGTGCGGATCGCGGAAAAAACGGCAATTTCACCAAATATCGCAGATAAAACGCTGATTTCGTCTGAAAATCGTGGGAAAACCTCGATTTCCTCTAAAGATTGCGGGTATAACGCCGATTTCATTAAAAGATGGCGGAAAAAACGCCGTTTTCGGTAAAAGATAGCTTATAAATATTTTGTCAAAAGATCAATAAAAAAAATTCCGATTTCATCTAAAAATCACGGAAAAAACGCCAATTTCGTCAAAAGATCGCGGGGTTAAAATGCCGTTTTCGTGAAAAGATTGCGGAAAAATGCAAATTTGTCTACAGACCGTCGAAAAAAACGCCGATTTCATTAAAAAAAAAAAAAAACACGGGAAAACGCCGATTTCGTCAAAAGATCGCGGAGAAACCGCCTATTTCGACAAAAGATCGCAATAAATCGCTGATTTTGCTAAAATATTGCAGATAAATTGCTGATTTAATTTGAAGATCGCGGACCCCCCCCCCACCCATCGCGGAGCGTAAATCGCGAACCCATCCCCCCCCCCCTCCCCAGATTTCCTAAAAAATTTTTCACTCAGAATCACTCCTGGTTTATTGTTATAGATATAATTTTTAATCAGAAATAATATATACTGAACAAATTTTTTAAAAAAATTTAGTAACCCGAACCCAACTTGCAGCAATTTACACACAACTTCAACCTAAAATCAACCTGAACCAAAAACAGAATTTATTAGACTTGAATTAAAAGTAATTAGCACAGTAAGGGAATTTATCCATTTGTAAACTAAATAGACTATATAAAATCTTGACTTACTCTTTTTGTTGATAAAAATTGCTTCAGTGGTATTTTGTCGTCTGTTTTTGTGTAATTCTTTAAATAGCACATAAAATAACAGTAAATTTTAAAGATTTTTTCTCCCTCCCAAACAGTTAAACTCCCCTCCATTTATAAATGTTGGGAGGGAGACTCCCCTCCTCTGGAAAATTGAATTTCAAGCCCTGTCATGCTCATGTTTACTTATTTCAATTATTTTTTCATTATTTAAATCCGTTATGAAAATGTTATACAATAAAAATTCAACCACAATGATTTTTATATATTTTTTTTTAATACATGAATTTGAAGTCACATTAATTTGCGTAAACACATAGGGTATCACCGAATTCATGGGACAAATTGTAAAAGAACTAAAATACACAAAAAACAATTTTGGTATCGCAAAAACGGCGCGCCAAATAGAAATGGCTCCTTCTTTCGTTTTTGAGTTCGACAACTATACAAGGTAACAGCAGCTTTCCAGAATATATCAGAAGCTACAAAACAAAGGGGTGGTAAGTGCATTGAATTTTAAATTACTTTTTTTTTCCTGTCTTGTTGCATAAAAAATACGATGTTTTCATTTAAAGAATATGATGATAAAGTAGAAACATTTCAGGCTTATATTAAACGCCTGGAGCAGAATTTTATTCTGAATGAATTAAAAGAGGGAAAAAAAGTTGCGGCCCTTTTATCTTGCATGGGCCCTAAGCTTTATAATTTACTGAGTAATTTATGTTTCCCGAAACAATGTGAAACATTAAAATATTCTGAGATTGTTGCCATATTGATAAAGCATCTAAGCCCCGCCCCCAACAAATTTATTGAAAGAATAAAATTTCGTAAGTGTTACCAAAATGAGTCGGAATCAGTTCAAGATTTTGCTGCTAGATTAAAGAAAAATACAACTTTTTGTTGTTTTACGGGTGATACATTAAATGAAAATTTATTGGAACAATTTTTACGCGGTTTGAAAACCGAAAGTATTCAAAATAAATTGATTACGCAAGTAGAAGATTTAACTTTTGAGAAAACAGTTGAAAAAGCTTTGTCCTTACACAATGTAGATATTGAAATTTCTGAAATTAAAAATAAAAATTTCAGTATTAATAAAATTTCAAGTTCAAAGAATGTACACCCAAAGAAATTTTCTAACGATTGTCAGAAGTCAAATGTCAACAATCATGTAAATAATACAATTCCTAAAGCAAATAAAAGTAAATTAAAATGTTATAGATGCGGAAATACTTCTCATCTAGCCAATTCATGTAGATTTATTAATGCTACTTGTAAAATTTGTAAGAAAAAAGGCCATATTGGAAAAGTATGTAGAAGTAAAACTTTCCAAAAACACGTAAATTCAGTAGATACAGTAAATGTATTAACTATAAAAAATACAGGTGCAAATCCTATTAAATTATCTGTGTTAATTGAAAATAAAGCCAGAGCGGATATGGAATTGGACACCGGTTCGGGAATTTCTGCTGTTCCTTTAAAAAGATTTCGCAGAATTTTTCCTGATTATAAAATATTCCCCCCAGATGTTCAGTTAAAAACTGCAACTGGTGAAATTTTTAAACCTGTAGGTTATGTTGAAGTAAATGTTACTTATGAAAATAAAACAGAAAAGTTAAAATTATATTTGATAGAAGAAGATACTTTTCCATTATTATTTGGCCGGGATTGGGCCTCTGCATTCGATATTTTTCCGCATAATTTAAGATCTGTCTATGTTAATGAGACTGTAAATTATTCTGATAAATTACAAGAATTGTTAAATGTTTTTTCTGATTTATTTTCTGATAAAGTAGGGGAAATTAAAGGGTTAAAGGCAGAGCTTTACCTTGAAAAGGATGCTACACCCATATTTTGTAAAGCTAGGACTGTTACTTATGCACTACGTGCTGCAGTCAATGAGGAATTACAAAGATTAGAAGATGCTGGTATAATTAAACCAGTTACGAATAGCAAGTGGGCAACCCCGATTGTTCCAGTGGTAAAATCTAATGGAAAAATACGTTTATGCGGAGACTTTAAAGTCACATTAAATAAATATCTGAAAGTAGAAAAATATCCCTTGCCTAAAATAGAAGATATGTTAGCTACTTTAAGTGGTGGTGTTCATTTTACAAAAATTGATTTGAATCAAGCACACCTCCAATTGCCCGTTGATGAGGAATCCCAAGAATTATTAACCATTAATACGCCTAAAGGATTATTTCAGTTTCTTAAATTACCAATGGGTCTTAGTAGTTCTCCTGCTATATGGCAAAGAAAAATCGAACAAATTTTAAGTGGAATTGAGGGAATTACAATTTTTATTGATGATATAGGAATAACTGGGGAAACAGACGAAATTCATTTACAAAGGTTAAAGCAAGTATTAGAAAGATTGAAAAAATATAATATTCGGATAAATAAGGAAAAATCATTCTTCATGGCAGATGAAATTACTTATTGTGGGTATAAAGTGGATAAACATGGTATTCATAAAACACCAGATAAAATAGAAGCAATTGTAAATGCCCCTAAGCCAGAAAATGTTTCCCAGATTAAAGCATTTCTTGGTCTTGTAACTTATTACGCTAAATTGGTGCCAAATTTATCGACAATTGCACATCCTTTGAATAATTTGCTTAAAAAGAATGTAAAGTTTAATTGGTCTTACAAATGTGATCAAGCGTTTAAAAAAATAAAAAGAGAAATTACTTCTGACAGAGTGCTTACCCATTTCAATCCGAAATTACCTTTAATCTTAGCTACGGATGCTTCTCCATATGGCATCTCTGCAGCTCTTTCGCATGTGATGCCAGACAATACTGAAAAGCCTATTGGATTTGTATCCAGAACCTTGAATAATGCCGAAAAACGGTATAGTCAAGTAGATAAGGAGGCATTAGCAATAATATTTGGTGTTAAAATTTTTTTTCAATATTTGTACGGTAACAGATTCACTTTGTTTACTGATAGTAAACCACTAGTTTCAATTTTTTCACCTTCTAAAAGTATTCCTGTTTTATCAGCTGCTAGAATGCAAAGATATGCCATATATTTACAAACGTTCCAGTATGATATTCGTTATAAGAAAACTACTGAACACGGGAATGTCGATGCACTTTCGCGTCTTCCATTACGTAGTGAAGATTTGCCCCACGAATATAATTCAAATGAGGGACTTGATGAATCGGAAATCATTCAAATAAATCAACTTTCTGTTTTACCTTTAAATGCTAAATCTATTGCTTCAGCTACAAAAACCGACCCTCTTTTGCGACAAATTTTTCAGCATCTCATTTCTGGTTCAGAAATTCCTAAGAATTTACTTTTTGGCGGAAAACAAGAAGAATTTACTCTTCAGCATGGTTGTATTTTAAAAGGTTGTAGGGTAGTTATCCCAGAAATTCATCGACAACAGATATTAAAGGAATTACATTTTGGTCATTTTGGTATAGTGAAAATGAAATCTTTAGCCCGTAGTTTTGTATGGTGGCCAGGAATAGACCATGATATAGAAGATATTGCAAGAAATTGCTCTATTTGTGTAAATTTGAAAAATAATCCTCCTAAAGTTGATACACATCATTGGGAATGGCCTACAGCTCCATGGCAAAGAATTCATATTGATTATTTTGGTCCTGTTAATGGAAAAATGCTTTTGTTAGTGGTTGATGCTTATAGTAAATGGCCAGAAGTATTTATAGTTCCTAGTACAACTTCAGAAAATACAATTATTTGTCTTTCTTCTCTCTTTGCACGATACGGTTTTCCTATTTCTTTGGTATCAGATAATGCTAAGCAGTTTACATCTGAAGAATTTGAAATATTCTTAAAAAGTCATGGTGTAAAACATAAGTTTAGTGCACCGTACCATCCATCTACAAATGGACAGGCTGAGAGATATGTACAAACGGTCAAACGTGGATTAAAAGCCTTAGCGTCTGAACCAGGTACTTTACAAATGAAGTTGAATAACTTTCTTATGCAGTACAGGAAGATGCCACATGTTTCAACGGGGGAAAGTCCTGCATCTTTATTTCTAAAGCGTCACATAAGAACAAACATAGATTTGATCGTGCCGAATGTTGCAAATTTTGTTCATGAAAAGCAAACTGCAAGGAAATCTAAAGTTAAAGTAAAAGAATTTGAAATCAACCAGAAAGTAGCTGTAAGAAATTATACTCCAGAAGCCAAATGGAAAATTGGTCGGATCGTAGCAAGAGAAGGGAAATTACATTACAGAGTTCAAGTTGGTTCGAATATTTGGAAAAGGCATGTGAATCAAATAACTAATGTAGGGGAAGATATTTCTTTAACTACTGATCCAAATTCGGAAGTAAATGTTGCAGAAAATTTTAGAAGTGAAAATGCAAAGATGAAGCAAGATTTTCTACCCTTACAGTCAAGTTTCACAGATCCGCAACCAGTTGACTCTCATGTTCCAGTGGCTCCAGATCCTACTCCAACTGACTTTCGTGATCCTGATTCTTCGAGTTCTAATTTAGCTAACTCTGATAATATTCTCCAAAAACCGTCGGTTCCTACAAGTGCTACAGTTGATGCTCCTGAACATGTCAAAACTAATTCTTCTTCTTCTCCACAGGTACTGAGACGATCCAGAAGACATAGGAGAGCTCCTGACCGACTTCATTACTAAGTGGGGAAGAGCTGTGGTATTTTATACTTTTACTTTTCAGGTAAAACGGTAGATGGCGCCCCTTGTCCATTCCATGGAATTATTGTAAGGAACATAAATGTACTGCGTTCCAGATTAATTGTTCTGTGTTTACAATGTGTGTATGTCGTGTGCAGTGAATTAGGTGTATTAAATATGTTATGTGTAAACGTTCGTCCACCTCGATTATTTACTGTTTTATGTCTTAAATTAATATATTTAAAGATATTATAAGTATAATTTACAAAAAAATTTATGATAGAAAAGGGCCCCCCCTAAAAGTGTTTGCCCCAGGGTCCCCCACTGTCTAAGTCGGGCCCTGTTTCTAACACAGTTGAAATTGTCTATGAATTCAAATAGTCTAGCCATCAGCCTGCCCGTGCTCTAACTCAAGTAAAGGATCGGGTTAGCTTGAAATTGTTATCTTATTTGATTTATTAATTAATTTTGGTATTGAAAGGGAATTGTGTACAATTTTTGGATAATTTACTGGGATACACAAAAATATTTCGTTTCAATATAATCAATGGAACTCGTTTTTACTGTGCATTTTAATATTGTTACGTAACATAATCTTAGTTACAATAAAATTGGTCCCTATGCATCATTAAGATGAACGTCAATCAATTATTTATTACAGTATATGAAATATAGCAATTCCAGATTTCTAAGAGAAGTTTCATGACGGCCCCGCATCAAAAGGGTAGACTTAAATCCTCAAGTCGGATGTTGGCCAAGGCTTCCTGGCCAGTTCGCGAATTGGCCGCCCTAAGCCAGAAATATGCAACTCATTTCATGTATTCCGGGTTTTGGCGAAAAAGCATGGCCAGTTCGGGTATTGGCCGGCCTGTTCTAGAATTCAACAGACTCCGGGTTTTGGCTGTAACATATACATCCTTCAAAAGTAGACTTTATATTCAGTTTGGTGCCAGTAACTGTCTTCTAATAAATTTGTTCCTCAGTAAGTAGATCAGGGCCTGACTAACGCAGGGGCAAGCGGGGCAATTGCCCCGGGCCCCCCGGCTTGTGGGGGCCCCCCAAGGAAAGAAAAGTTTTTCATTAAAAGTGTGCCAAATGATAAAAAATGGCGAAATATGACAAAAATTCTTTTTTTTTTTCAGTTTTAAGGGGCCTTTTCTCTCCAACCCCTCTGTTTCCGTGCCCCTCACTCCATTAAAGTACTAGTTACATCATAAGAAAACTAATAGTTAAAGTTATCTATCTTCTGCTAGTATATGTATAGATGTGAATAGTACTTGGTACGAAATTTATGCATACATACAATAGGTTTGAATTTTAGTTTTAGTCACTTGAGTATAATTCACGAACAATTTTAAGATAGAAGGGGGCCCCCCTAATAATGTTTGCCCCAGGGCCCCCCCCCCCCCCCCCACTGTCTAAGTCGGGCCCTGTATATTTATTTTTTTCCGAACTGTACACAGAAGAAAGTTATATCAGTAAGCATTTTAATTTTATGCTGAAAATATTAAGAAATACGAATGCGTTCAACTCGCATATCTTTAACAGTGGAAACGGGAGATTTGAAATCTGACTGATATGCGATAGCAAACTTGATAGGTGATGAGGAAACTTGTAATTTTAACAATTTTTCAACAAAGGATACACAAATGATGTGTAATTAAGGAATCAAAATGACTCATTAAAAAGAACGAAAAATCATACACCCGACATATAACTATGCAACATTTTCCAACACATTCAGAATACTGTAACAAAACGTTACAATTTATTCATGTAAAAAATATCTAAATAAGATATTTAGAAAATGTGTACATTTGGAAATTCATTTTTTCTAAAACTATCATAAATAACAAAAACATTATCCTTTTTTTTTTTTTTTTTTCAGTTTTATATATAAACTATCGATGTGTACATATGATTCATTTGTATATTACATAGTACATTAAAATTTAGTTCAATTAAACGCAAAAAGAGTTGAAATTTCCCAGTCAGCAAATTTCCGTCAATAAACGGAAATGCATTTGAGCTCGTTTGTGTGGTCTTGCATAGTAGGTCGTGGTAGGTCCTGTTTGTGCGATGCAGTTTGCGTGCACCGGGTTAAAGTTGAAATTGACATGGCCCTCGCCGATCACCTTTTCAGGCATTATTTCAGTTACTTCTAAGGAGGTTCCTTATTTTACAATGAATATATGAAAAAGTCGGTTTAAATAAGTAAGCTCAATTTATCTCTCAATAGTAGAAGTTTTCTAGCACGGCAGCGGGCACTGCAGATTATTTTAAACCTTTCAGGTGAATCCACCAGCTTAAAACAAAAAACTAAACCTAAAAGGAAAAAAAAAAAAAAAAAAAAAAAAGGCTGAAATTTATTTTAACACTTTTGGGCCTGATTTTTTTTTCTTTTTAAATTTTTAGTAAAAATAATTTTTTTGTTAGTAACATTAACTCTAGCTATTAAAATAGATTAATTAGTTTTAATGAATACTTCATTACCTAAAAGATAACGAATGTTGTTGTTTTGCATATTGTTCAATTAATATTCATATGACAATAGGCAAAGGAAGAATTTTTGGAGATGTTTAGAAAATATTGTATTACAATAATATGTAACTTATATTACAACTTTCTAATACTTTTTGTGCTTTATTACACATATTTTTTTCAGAAAAGTAGCCTTTACTTTAAATGTAAAGAGCGAAATAATGTTTAAAATAAAAGAATCGCGAACAGCGCAAAGAGATCTAAGCAAAAATAATAATTATTATTATTACTAATTACTTAAACATAAATGAAGTCATGTAATAAATGCGTCGATATATACTAACATTACTACATGTAAACTGTAGCAAAATCATTTCTTAAAATAAAATAATACTCCATTAAAAGACATTTACTATTAATAATACACCAGACCCAAAAGGGTCAAGTCTCTAGATTTATATAAATATCTAGATTAAATGTGTGATTATTTTAGATATTATTTGTTTCATATTTTAATTATATTTTCTTTGCAAAGACAAATTTTTCTTATTTTAGATATTGCTGTTTTAGTATAGGTTTAGTCTAACATTGTTGGGTCACAGATAAATTTTAGTATGCTGCAGACTGACGCAGAAAATACTGCTACGGGGTCTCAAGGGAGAAAACTACAGATAAGGAAATGTATTTCAGAATTCAAAAGTAAAACACATATTTCACTTCTTTTGTTAAAAATCTGTCAATTGTTCAAGCAAGTCTAAAGAGACATTAGTAGTAGAAAAGAAAGGCAGATAAAGATATAATAAAGGGGTCTGTTGGAAGAATTATGCTTTGGTCTTTGAATAGAACTTTAATCCTATCAATACTGACAAATATGCATTTCAACTTAAAAATAGATAAGCAGTCTGACAGTACCAAGTTCCAACCAATGAAATGTTTAAATTCTATAGCCTCTCTAACTTGTTTGAAAAATAAGTTTTGGTTGTTTCTGAAAAAAAAAAAAAAAAAAAAAAAAAATGCATGTGTGATACACACAATCGAGAGTGAAATTGTTGAGTGTCGCATTTTTCTGTTCGATTTCGGAGTTCGATCATTAAGAAATAATAATTCATTAAAACAATGGAAAATTTCAGAGACATTATTTCGACGATGGACAACAAAGACGATGGATCAAATGAGTTCCGTGAACATTTTTGGAGGACAGTATTTGATTCTTTACAAAATCTTAAGGAAGAGGAATTACGCTTCATCGATAAAGATTTTATAGCGAAGTTTTTACTAGCTTCGCTTCAGCGTTATGGATGTAGCAATACAGATAATATAAGAGTTATTCTCAAAAGATACGCAAGTCAGCTTAATGAGAGGTTTATGCTACATTCAATAATGCATTCATTTTTCTCTGTGCCCTTTATGGCCCAAGATGTACATTTGTTGTTAACCTCAGGATGTTTGGACCACATAATTAGCTACAAAGATGAGTTCACTCGTGTACTGGATTCTATGGATCTAACTCTGGAATTCGCTGAACAGGATTTTGCTATTTGTCTCACCAAATATGGGTTATATTCACCAGGAAAAATAGACTTAAAAGGAGTGACTAAATGTGTAGATTTGTTCTTCCATGCATGGTAAGACACTTTTTTCAATCTATATTAATTATTCAAGCTTTTTTTTTTTTTTTTCCCCTTGCGGCTTTTTTCATTTTAGATAAACCACAATACGTGCCTCTGTTACATCCGGGCATTCGGGATATGGGATGAAGGCTCTCCAAATGCGATTAAAAGTATTTTAATTACAGTCCAAAATCTGATGCAGTTTTAGCATGTGAAGGATTGTTATGTTTGATTCTACTTTCTATTTTTCTCTCATCATATTTTTTATAAAATTTTATATTTTATCTGAAACATGCATTTCATATTACTTTATTGTAATGAAATATCTTCTTTTGTCTTTATTATTTAAAAAATATTTTTTTTTTTTAAAATTCTAATTTAAGTCTTTTCCTGTGCTGGTCAGATTATTCGGAGGTTGATGAGCGTATTTCATAGAGGACAGAGTCCTCCAATATTTTAATA
Source organism: Maratus speculifer (assembly GCA_964019185.1). Lineage (NCBI taxonomy): Eukaryota > Metazoa > Arthropoda > Arachnida > Araneae > Salticidae > Maratus > Maratus speculifer. Next base: position 65,267,726 of record OZ025295.1, read on the forward strand.
ATTGTAGCTTGGTATTCCAGAAAAATTATTATCAAGTTGTTGCATACTTTATCGTTTAGATACATAGACTTACATAGGGTAAGATAAATCAACGCCACGCAATTTATCATAAATTGTTTGCTCATTTAAATTTCTTAGTTGTGAAATAATTATTTAAAAGTAAGTTAATGATTGTCAAATTTAAATTTTAATGTATAATTTAAAGTAATTATTAACGTCAGTAGTGTTTATCTTTGTAAGTCCCCTTTTCAATGTTTTTTTTTTTTTTTTTTTTTTTTTTTTTTCCCTCAATCAACTTCTAAGTCAAGAGAGGATCCAGCCCTCTATTTAGAGGGATGTGGTTATGGCGCTTTTATTGGCGGCTGGGGGTCATGACTCTTTGGATTCTGCAAGATTCTGCAACGCCTAGCACACCTGTGTTCTTAAACACTAAGAAAACCATTCATCATTTTGCGGGGGGGGGGGGGGGGGTGTCATGTCTTGTATTGAACAAGCATTAAACAATTTTTTTGTTAAACTAAAGGCTGTTACTTTATCCAAAATGGCTAGATTTCTGTTTCTTTCGGGAAATCTTTTTCAAATTCTTTGTAAATTTTTTATAAATACAGAAAAAAAAAAGTTTTAATGTTTGAAAAAATTAAAAGTTCACGCATTTTATAAGAGACCCAGAAATTGGAAAAAAATCCCATTTCAAATAAGTGCAAAGAATTATTTAGAAATTAAGCATTTTTAGCGAAATTTTAGGAATTGATAATTACAAAAATGCTGTAATGAGGGAGCAATTGGCTGTCGAGGCTTGAAATTCAGTTCAAAATTCCCCATTTTATGGAGATTTCCAAAAGATTCTTTACCTTTTTCGTAAAATGGAAAACACTAATTAATCACATTTCTTCTGAATAAATGCATTTTCAAATGTCTTGCATCTGAGATTAAAAAAATGACTTCAATGATATGCTGTCAGAAATTGGATATTATGGATATGTTGTCAAGAGTCAGAAATATTCTCGTTGATGAACAAAGGGTTCTTTTGAAAGAATTTAATATGTATTTCATTTTTAAAATACCCTTTAGAAATTATCTTCATTCCCCTTTAAGGGGATGGGGTCATGACCCCCGTCTCCTCCCCCCCTTGGATCCACCACTGCTCTAAGTATCGGTAAAATGGAGTCCCCGTAAGCATGTGTGCATTGGGATGAACCTCCCCAGTCCTGAGACAAAATTTACGTGGCACTACAAAAAACAGTATAAAATTATTATAAAACAACTCCAAAGATGCATCAGTCATATCGATGCTTCTAATATGCACACGTTTATGTTAAAAGTCTAGATGTAATTTTAACAATTCTAGAAGCATTTAAATTAATGTAAGGGGTGTTTTTTAATGTCGCCTCCAGGCGACATCAGGACTGAGGAGATTAAAATTCGTACGGTAAACGGGAAAAAAGGGACCGGAAAAAAAGTTATCGGAAAAAAGTGACAAACTACAAAAGCGGAAAAAAGTGACACGGAAAAAAAGTGACGCGGAAAAAAAGTGACAAGGAAAAAAAGTTACCGGAAAAAAAATGACAAGGAATTGATTTTGGGGATTCATTGGTTAAGTATGAAAGGGGGATCGGGGGGGGGGGGGCTCATAGTTTAGGTAAATGGGTTTTTCATGCTGAATTAACTGTTTTGGTTCAATTTTTGGATATACGTGCATCCTGAAAAGACGCTTGCCTGATTAGTTTTGGGAAGGTACAATTACCACCCCCCCCCTCCGTCCTCAATTAGATGAATGGGTTTTTACGCAGAATTATCCAACGTGTGTCAAATTTGCATATAGGATCTTTTCGATAAGGCTTATGTATAGTATAAAATGCCTGAAGAGATTCTAGGAGTTTAAGGGTTAAGTATAGAGGGGGAACGGGGGATAACCTTTCTTAAATTAAATTAATGGCTTTTTACGCATAATTATCCGATTTGCTTAAAATTTTGGACATAAGTTCATTATGATAAGACATATCTTAGATTAGATATATGTTCTTCTGCTTATTATAAAGGGGGGGGGACGAGCAATTCTCCCCCTCAAACTAGATAAATATGTTTTTATGCAGAATTATCCCACGTATTTCAATTTTAAATGTAGGATCTTCTGGTCAGGTGAATTCCGGAATAGTTTTAAGGATTTAATAGCTAAGTATAAAGGGGAGATGGAGGAAACACCTCTTAAATTAAATAAATGGCTTTTTATGCAGAATTATTCGATTTGCTTCAAATTTTGGACATGGGTTCATTATGATAAGACGTATTTCTGATTAGTTATGGGGTTCTATTGGTAATTAAAAAGGAGGGCGGGTGATTACTATACCCACCTTAAATTAGATTTAAAAAATATGCACACTTATCCGATGTATTTCAAATTTTGGATAGAGGATCTTTCTCATAAAGTGAAAACCTGAATAGTTTTATGGGTTTAATGGCGATGTATAGAGGGGGAACGGGGGATAAACCCCCTTAAATTAAATAAATGGCTTTTTACGCAGAATCATCCGATTTGCTTCAAATTTCGGATGTATATTCATTATGAGAAGGCGAATCTCTGATTAATTATGGGGTTCTTTTGATAATTAAATAGGGGGTGCGGGCGATTAATCCTCCACTCTTTAAATAAAATAAATTGTTTTTTTTTCTTTCACAACTATTTAACGTATTTCAAATTTTGGATATAGGTTCTTCCTGATAAAGTGAATCCCTGAATAGTTTTAAGGGTTTAATGGCTAAGTATAGAGCGATGAACGGGGGATAATCCACTATTAATCAGGACTTCGCCTTATCATAATGAACGCCCAATCAAAATTTGAATCAAATCAGATAATTCTGCGTAAAAAGCCATTTATTAATTTAAGGGGGGGGGGGTATCATCCGTTCCCCCCAATGTTTACTTAGCCATTAAACCTTTAAAATTATTCCGGGATTCACTTTATGCGAAAGAACATCTATCCAAAATATGAAATATATCGGATAAGTGAGCATAAAAAACAATTTATCTAATTTAAGTGTGGGGGGGATAATCACCCGCCCCAATTTTTAATTGGCAAAATAACCCCCATATGTAATCAGGGATACTCCTTATCATAATGGTTCTATAATCCAAAATTTGAAGCAAATCTGATAATTCTGCGTAAAAAGTAATTTAATTTAAGGTGGGTTATATTCTATTCCCCTTCTATACTTAGATATTAAAGTTTTAAAACTATTCAGAGATCCACCTTATCAGAAAGAACCTATATTTAAAATTTGAAATACATGGGATAATTCTGCATAAAAACTTATTTTTCTAGTTTAAGGGGGATATAATTGCTCGCCCCCCTTTATAATAAGCAGAAGAACCCCATAACTAATCAGAGATACGTCTTATCATAATGAACCTATGTCCAAAATTCTAAGCAAATCGGATAATTATGCGTAAAAAGTTATCAATTTAATTTTAGAAAGGTTATCCCCCGTTCCCTCTCTATACTTAACCATTAGAACTCCTAAATCTCTTCAGGCATTATATACTATATATAAGCCTTATCGAAAAGAACCTATATGCAAATTTGACACACGTTGGACAATTCTGCATAAAAACCCATTCATCTAATTGAGGACGGATGGGGGGGTCATCTAATTGGGGGGGGGGAGTAATCGTACCTTCCCAAATCTAATCAGGCAAGCGTCTTTTCAGGATGAACGTATATCCAAAAATTGAACCAAAACGGTTAATTCAGCATGAAAAACCCATTTACCTAAACTATGAGCCCCACCAGTGGCACCTCTCAACTGGTAGACGGCAGGTGCTGGGTTCTAACCCAATCGCGGCTGTCGGCCTAACCGTTCGGAGTTTTCGGGTTTTCTTCGAACCTTGCGTAAATACGGGTTAGGTTCCCTTAGAAAGACCCCCACGAAGGGCACACCCCCCTGGTTTATCCCTAGCGTAGATAATCGGACGACAAAAATAAACCAAATCAAACCAAACCTAAACTATGAGCCACCTCCCCCATCCCCCTTTCATACGTAAGCAATGAATCCCCAAAATCAATAATAAATCCCCAAAATCAATTCTTTGTCACTTTTTTCCGGTAACTTTTTTCCTTGTCACTTTTTTCCTCTTTTGTAGTTTATGTCACTTTTTTTCCGGTCACTTTTTTTCCTAGATTCAATTCGTACACCGACGCTGATCACCAATGCCAAATTTCAAGCTTCTGTCATAAAAAATATCACAAAAAAGCAATTTCTGAGCTTTCTTTTCGTTCAAACTTTTTAGAGGTTTCGGGAATCTCTCTTTTTACCAAATAGTGCATTTCAGCAACATGTCACATTTATTTATTTATTTATTCTCAGTAAGTATAAAACATAAATACATGATATTTTTAATATAGAGAACTTAATGTCTCTTCTATTTATAATAGTTTTTTTTTAATAATGTATGTTGAAATTTTATTTTATTTTTTTATATTTAATTTTGACAGAAAAATTAAAATTGTTTTTTGATTTGCATCCTCTGCGCACAATACTGTAACAACATCATTGGTTCAAGAGCCTCCAAGAATGTTAATAGTGATATAAAACTAATGTATCTTGAACGTGTATTTCCTTTAAAAACAGTTTATTTATTTATTTATTTATTTATTTATTTAAAATTTTAATTTTAATTTTTTAATTAAAAAGATATTTTTAATTTTAAAATTTAAATTTAAATATTTAATGCAATATAATAGTAAATCCGAAGTATAAGTTACTCTTTAACTTAAAATAAAGATATTTATCAAGTTTGATGCAAATTGTTTCATTAGTTTTTGAGAAGTGTTGCGCGCAGTCAAAGAACAATTTAAAAAAATTTTTTATCAAAATTAAACATAAAAAAAATAATGAAATATCAATATAGAATATTAAAAAAATATTTTAATATTTCAAATGAAAATCAAATTTCAAATTCTTTTTTTTTAATTGCTTATAGGCGTTCTACCGACTAGTCGGTAGAACGTCAGTGCGCTATACTGATGGCCCGGGTTCGATCCCCGGGATGGAATCTTTTTCACTAGGTTGGCATTAACGCCTGTAAGCAATTAAAAAAAAAGAATTTGAAATTTGATTTTCATTTGAAATATTGTATTTAAGGCGAATTTTCTCTCTGTGGAAAAATTTCCACCTATTAAAATATTTTAAACTGAAAACATATATAAGCTGTCTATATTAAAAATTTGACGCAATTATGTTTCATAGGGACTGAGAAAAATTAAATGTGACATGTTGCAAAATTGCGCCTCCACATAAAAAGTAAGACTCCTGAGACCACTTAAATTACAACGTTTTTAAAGACAAATTGATTTGGGCGTGCATTTCTGCCTCAAAAGTAACAGCCATTTCAAATTGCTAACCTTAACAGTTTCAAATGAATCCTCATTTAGAACGTTATTGATAGTATGCGTTTCTATCATAGTCGGCTGACTACTTTCTGAGACATTTTGTAGTTCTTTTTTCTTCGCAAACCAGGGTTGGGTTTTTTATGTAAAAAACTGGTTTTTGACATGGCTGTGGTAAAAACCGTGGTTTTACTGGTTTATTCCGTCAAAAACCTGTAATATTTTTTATGTTCCTCCGATTTATAGTGTAAATGCAACACACCATACATTTCTAGATTGATTTTTCCTTGTTGTTCTTGGTTATTATTATTCACAATCACATTGCTTAAATTTATTTAAAAGAAAAGCATTTCCTAAATGGGAAAATTTTTTAAATACAAGAGTAATAGTTGAACTTAATATTAAATGATAATAAGAGACTATTATAATTATTAAATAACATTCAATGTACATACTTATTAAATAATAATAATAATAATAATAATAATAATAATAATAATAATTTTATATATGCAAAAATGCTATTACATGGTATGATAATAGTGGTCAAGCATGAACTGGTCATTGAATAAATTTGAATATTCTTAGATATAATATTTTAAAATGCGTAAGCTTTTGCATTTCATAAATGCAATAAGTAGTGATTTTCATTTTCACCTCAATAAACAGAATCTTAAAAAAAATTTAATTAATAAGATTTTTATAAATGTAAATTCCTTAGATTTAAAATTTAACGCATCACTGATCACAAAACAATATTTAAGAAAAATCAGAATATAATAATTTATATATTTATATACTATCATAGTTCTTATTTGTTAACTTTGGTGCAAATAGATATGAATCTTAAAACAGATTCCAGCACCTATATTTTTATTTTTTGATATAAATTTTTACCTGAATAGCCGTGGAATATTTTTAAATCGAAATTTTTTAAAGATACCATAGAGTCAATCTATGTATATCCTGGATACCTTTTATTTAAAATTTTTTAGGTATTATTTAAAGTGAACTGAAAAAAATGCTTATTTTTATTACATATGTCTGATTATGAATAAAAATCTTTTTTCTTTAAAATTATATTACTATTAAATTTAGTGAGATTCTTAAATGCTTTTATTTTTTAATTCAGTTAACTTTTTAATTAATGGTTCTTTAGGGGTCTACCTTTCAGCTTAAAAAATACATTTAATTATTTATTTGTTTTAATAAAATGATACCAAAACTAAGAAATACCAACATTGAATGAAATCATTTAATAAAAATACAGTAAAAAAGAAAAAAAAAAGTTTTCACGTGGTTTAAAGTTTAATATTGATTTGAAATTGATAAAAATATATGATATTGATAAAAAATTCGTAACCCACCTTCCAGTAAAAAAAAAAAAAAAAAAAAAAAAAAAAAAAAAAAAAGAATTTGCGACCCACCCAAGAAAAAGTTGTATATCAGTATAGTAATTTTTGTACTATCTATGCAAATTTTCGTACGGAAAATATATTATCAATAAAAACAAGAATCGGTAATCTCAATCAGACTTCGAGTCGATTACAGAGGACTGTAATCGATTAAGATTACGATTATTTCCAATTTCAAAAAATAGATTACGATTATGTCTCTATTTATGCAAGCCTGATTACGATTACATAATCGATTATCCATTTTTTTATTTCAAGATTACGATTACGTTTGGATTACGATTAATATTTTTTTGTTGGATTACGATTACCGAACTAGTCGATTACGATTACAGTTCGATTACAGTAATTCCGTAGTCTACATTTTACAAACTAGAGTTACAAATTTACAAATATGCGTTTCCTTTAATTTATTTATTTTTAAAGGAAAAATAAATCATTTATATTAAATGAGCAAGGTATTATTTTTAGGTATTATTTAAAGTGAACTGAAAAAAATGCTTATTTTTATTACATATGTCTGACTATGAATAAAAATCTTTTTTCTTTAAAATTATATTATTATTAAATTTAGTGAGATTCTTAAATGCTTTTATTTTTTAATTCAGTTAACTTTTTAATTAATGGTTCTTTAGGGGTCTACCTTTCAGCTTAAAAAATACATTTAATTATTTATTTGTTTTAATAAAATGATACCAAAACTAAGAAATACCAACATTGAATGAAATCATTTAATAAAAATATAGTAAAAAAGAAAAAAAAAGTTTTCACGTGGTTTAGAGTTTAATATTGATTTGAAATTGATAAAAATATATGATATTGAAAAAAATTCGTAACCCACCTTCCAGTAAAAAAAAAAAAAAAAAAAAAAAAAAAAAAAAAGAATTTGCGACCCACCCAAGAAAAAGTTGTATATCAGTATAGTAATTTTTGTACTATCTATGCAAATTTTCGTACGGAAAATATATTATCAATAAAAACAAGAATCGGTAATCTCAATCAGACTTCGAGTCGATTACAGAGGACTGTAATCGATTAAGATTATGATTATTTCCAATTTCAAAAAATAGATTACGATTATGTCTCTATTTATGCAAGCCTGATTACGATTACATAATCGATTATCCATTTTTTTATTTCAAGATTACGATTACGTTTGGATTACGATTAATATTTTTTTGTTGGATTACGATTACCGAACTAGTCGATTACGATTACAGTTCGATTACAGTAATTCCGTAGTCTACATTTTACAAACTAGAGTTACAAATTTACAAATATGCGTTTCCTTTAATTTATTTATTTTTAAAGGAAAAATAAATCATTTATATTAAATGAGCAAGGTATTATTTTTAGGTATTATTTAAAGTGAACTGAAAAAAATGCTTATTTTTATTACATATGTCTGACTATGAATAAAAATCTTTTTTCTTTAAAATTATATTATTATTAAATTTAGTGAGATTCTTAAATGCTTTTATTTTTTAATTCAGTTAACTTTTTAATTAATGGTTCTTTAGGGGTCTACCTTTCAGCTTAAAAAATACATTTAATTATTTATTTGTTTTAATAAAATGATACCAAAACTAAGAAATACCAACATTGAATGAAATCATTTAATAAAAATATAGTAAAAAAGAAAAAAAAAGTTTTCACGTGGTTTAGAGTTTAATATTGATTTGAAATTGATAAAAATATATGATATTGAAAAAAATTCGTAACCCACCTTCCAGTAAAAAAAAAAAAAAAAAAAAAAAAAAAAAAAAAAAAAAAGAATTTGCGACCCACCCAAGAAAAAGTTGTATATCAGTATAGTAATTTTTGTACTATCTATGCAAATTTTCGTACGGAAAATATATTATCAATAAAAACAAGAATCGGTAATCTCAATCAGACTTCGAGTCGATTACAGAGGACTGTAATCGATTAAGATTATGATTATTTCCAATTTCAAAAAATAGATTACGATTATGTCTCTATTTATGCAAGCCTGATTACGATTACATAATCGATTATCCATTTTTTTATTTCAAGATTACGATTACGTTTGGATTACGATTAATATTTTTTTGTTGGATTACGATTACCGAACTAGTCGATTACGATTACAGTTCGATTACAGTAATTCCGTAGTCTACATTTTACAAACTAGAGTTACAAATTTACAAATATGCGTTTCCTTTAATTTATTTATTTTTAAAGGAAAAATAAATCATTTATATTAAATGAGCAAGGTATTATTTTTAGGTATTATTTAAAGTGAACTGAAAAAAATGCTTATTTTTATTACATATGTCTGACTATGAATAAAAATCTTTTTTCTTTAAAATTATATTATTATTAAATTTAGTGAGATTCTTAAATGCTTTTATTTTTTAATTCAGTTAACTTTTTAATTAATGGTTCTTTAGGGGTCTACCTTTCAGCTTAAAAAATACATTTAATTATTTATTTGTTTTAATAAAATGATACCAAAACTAAGAAATACCAACATTGAATGAAATCATTTAATAAAAATATAGTAAAAAAGAAAAAAAAAGTTTTCACGTGGTTTAGAGTTTAATATTGATTTGAAATTGATAAAAATATATGATATTGATAAAAAATTCGTAACCCACCTTCCAGTAAAAAAAAAAAAAAAAAAAAAAAAAAAAAAAAAAGAATTTGCGACCCACCCAAGAAAAAGTTGTATATCAGTATAGTAATTTTTGTACTATCTATGCAAATTTTCGTACGGAAAATATATTATCAATAAAAACAAGAATCGGTAATCTCAATCAGACTTCGAGTCGATTACAGAGGACTGTAATCGATTAAGATTATGATTATTTCCAATTTCAAAAAATAGATTACGATTATGTCTCTATTTATGCAAGCCTGATTACGATTACATAATCGATTATCCATTTTTTATTTCAAGATTACGATTACGTTTGGATTACGATTAATATTTTTTTTGTTGGATTACGATTACCGAACTAGTCGATTACGATTACAGTTCGATTAGAGTAATTCCGTAGTCTACATTTTACAAACTAGAGTTACAAATTTACAAATATGCGTTTCCTTTAATTTATTTATTTTTAAAGGAAAAATAAATCATTTATATTAAATGAGCTAGGTATTATTTTTAGGTATTATTTAAAGTGAACTGAAAAAAATGCTTATTTTTATTACATATGTCTGACTATGAATAAAAATCTTTTTTTTTTTTTAAATTATATTATTATTAAATTTAGTGAGATTCTTAAATGCTTTTATTTTTTAATTCAGTTAACTTTTTAATTAATGGTTCTTTAGGGGTCTACCTTTCAGCTTAAAAAATACATTTAATTATTTATTTGTTTTAATAAAATGATACCAAAACTAAGAAATACCAACATTGAATGAAATTATTTAATAAAAATACAGTAAAAAAGAAAAAAAAAGTTTTCACGTGGTTTAAAGTTTAATATTGATTTGAAATTGATAAAAATATATGATATTGATAAAAAATTCGTAACCCACCTTCCAGTAAAAAAAAAAAAAAAAAAAAAAAAAAAAGAATTTGCGACCCACCCAAGAAAAAGTTGTATATCAGTATAGTAATTTTTGTACTATCTATGCAAATTTTCGTACGGAAAATACATTATCAATAAAAACAAGAATCGGTAATCTCAATCAGACTTCGAGTCGATTACAGAGGACTGTAATCGATTAAGATTACGATTATTTCCAATTTCAAAAAATAGATTACGATTATGTCTCTATTTATGCAAGCCTGATTACGATTACATAATCGATTATCCATTTTTTATTTCAAGATTACGATTACGTTTGGATTACGATTAATATTTTTTTGTTGGATTACGATTACCGAACTAGTCGATTACGATTACAGTTCGATTACAGTAATTCCGTAGTCTACATTTTACAAACTAGAGTTACAAATTTACAAATATGCGTTTCCTTTAATTTATTTATTTTTAAAGGAAAAATAAATCATTTATATTAAATGAGCTAGGTATTATTTTTAAGTATTATTTAAAGTGAACTGAAAAAAATGCTTATTTTTATTACATATGTCTGACTATGAATAAAAATCTTTTTTCTTTAAAATTATATTATTATTAAATTTAGTGAGATTCTTAAATGCTTTTATTTTTTAATTCAGTTAACTTTTTAATTAATGGTTCTTTAGGGGTCTACCTTTCAGCTTAAAAAATACATTTAATTATTTATTTGTTTTAATAAAATGATACCAAAACTAAGAAATACCAACATTGAATGAAATCATTTAATAAAAATATAGTAAAAAAGAAAAAAAAAGTTTTCACGTGGTTTAGAGTTTAATATTGATTTGAAATTGATAAAAATATATGATATTGATAAAAAATTCGTAACCCACCTTCCAGTAAAAAAAAAAAAAAAAAAAAAAAAAAAAAAAAAAAAAAAAGAATTTGCGACCCACCCAAGAAAAAGTTGTATATCAGTATAGTAATTTTTGTACTATCTATGCAAATTTTCGTACGGAAAATATATTATCAATAAAAACAAGAATCGGTAATCTCAATCAGACTTCGAGTCGATTACAGAGGACTGTAATCGATTAAGATTACGATTATTTCCAATTTCAAAAAATAGATTACGATTATGTCTCTATTTATGCAAGCCTGATTACGATTACATAATCGATTATCCATTTTTTTATTTCAAGATTACGATTACGTTTGGATTACGATTAATATTTTTTTGTTGGATTACGATTACCGAACTAGTCGATTACGATTACAGTTCGATTAGAGTAATTCCGTAGTCTACATTTTACAAACTAGAGTTACAAATTTACAAATATGCGTTTCCTTTAATTTATTTATTTTTAAAGGAAAAATAAATCATTTATATTAAATGAGCTAGGTATTATTTTTAGGTATTATTTAAAGTGAACTGAAAAAAATGCTTATTTTTATTACATATGTCTGACTATGAATAAAAATCTTTTTTTTTTTTTAATTATATTATTATTAAATTTAGTGAGATTCTTAAATGCTTTTATTTTTTAATTCAGTTAACTTTTTAATTAATGGTTCTTTAGGGGTCTACCTTTCAGCTTAAAAAATACATTTAATTATTTATTTGTTTTAATAAAATGATACCAAAACTAAGAAATACCAACATTGAATGAAATTATTTAATAAAAATACAGTAAAAAAGAAAAAAAAAGTTTTCACGTGGTTTAAAGTTTAATATTGATTTAAAATTGATAAAAATATATGATATTGATAAAAAATTCGTAACCCACCTTCCAGTAAAAAAAAAAAAAAAAAAAAAAAAAAAAAAGAATTTGCGACCCACCCAAGAAAAAGTTGTATATCAGTATAGTAATTTTTGTACTATCTATGCAAATTTTCGTACGGAAAATACATTATCAATAAAAACAAGAATCGGTAATCTCAATCAGACTTCGAGTCGATTACAGAGGACTGTAATCGATTAAGATTACGATTATTTCCAATTTCAAAAAATAGATTACGATTATGTCTCTATTTATGCAAGCCTGATTACGATTACATAATCGATTATCCATTTTTTATTTCAAGATTACGATTACGTTTGGATTACGATTAATATTTTTTTGTTGGATTACGATTACCGAACTAGTCGATTACGATTACAGTTCGATTACAGTAATTCCGTAGTCTACATTTTACAAACTAGAGTTACAAATTTACAAATATGCGTTTCCTTTAATTTATTTATTTTTAAAGGAAAAATAAATCATTTATATTAAATGAGCTATTCTTTTCTATATAAATAATATATGTTTACCTTTTTGAATATATTAGAACTGATTTCATTATTATAAATTTATTTTGAAATTAAGAGCATTTCTAAGGATGTTTGATTAATAGAATAGGTATATGTAACATGCGAAATTCTGATTTGAAATTCACGAATACCGGTGTACGTAGAATGAGCCCCCCCCCCCCCTCCTCTTACACACACTAAAATTTGGGGGAGGGGGAAACATGTGCTTCACAATTTTTTTTTTTTTAACGTAAAATTTAAACATGAAATGAGTTTAAATAAGGTTATTTTCCTCAGAACATTCGTTGCAAGACATTTAGGCAAATAAGCAAAACAAAATTTAAAAAATGAAGAAAAATTGAATAAAATAAGCTTCTACCAAAATTTTCGAAATGGAAGAATTAAAGCAATTCATTCTTTTTTCTTTCATTTGCATACCTCTGTCCAATTGAACCACATATTTAAAACAAAATTGAGACACATAAACCTTAACAGGCAAATAATAATAATAATAATTATATAAAATAGTGTATTTTGGTAGGAGTATATTGTGGGAGGGGAGAGGGGGAAACAAACCTTTCTGGGAAAAAAATTAACTACCTTTTTTTCCCCATTATTTATTTATAACTCATTTAGAGAGATTTTTTTTGGTAGTTTTTTTTTTCCTTTTTAAAATAATCAGCGATAAAAAAATTTGGTGGCTACATTTCAAAATTCAGGGGTTCGTCATTGAATTTGTCGGCGTATAAGCTAAAGAAATTTACTAACAACTAGGTATCATTAACATTGTCTTTCACCCTTAAAGAAATCTTACTTACAGCCGTATATTTATTGATAAACCAGTCTTCCTTTCCGTTTTTTTGGAGGGGATTCTCATAAAAAAAGTATTAAAAAAATAATAATAAATAAAAATAAATAAAAAACAATCTTTTATTATTAGAGCTTTTGTAAGAAAACTGATCTATATGTTTAACTTATCCAGATACATTAAAATACAAATTTTGAATAAACATACTTTATACTTATGATTAAAAACACTATATAGTTAATTTAATATAAAAAATTCCTTTCACTACAATTTTAAAGAAAAAGATAAGATATCACTATGCAATATTTCTGAAATAAATCGATACAATATGTATATATCTAGTAAAAAATTACCTGCATGTGGGTGTTCAAATTGGACTTGGTTTTTATGGAGACTCTGACATCTGACGAGCACAATTTACATTTATATTTTAATAATTTCACGCCTTTTTCATTAAATTCTGATACAGATTCCGTGAAATAATCTTCATTTTTTTTATTATTTCTTTTAGCCATCTCTTTCCCTAGAACCTTGTAAACAACTACTTAGATATAACCAACCACTAAGAAATCCAAAATGCGAATGAGCTCTTCGATGAATTGTCACATGTAATTTAAGCATCTTTTTTTTTTTTTTTTCCCCATTTTCTTTATTTTCCCATTCCCACATTTCAAAGAGACTGTCCAATTGCTAAGTGCCCATAATAAAACCATAAATAAAATGTTTTTCTTTCTTTTTTCTTTTCTATCCTTTATCACTTTCACTCAATAACCCGCGAAACAAGACCCCTCGTATAACCAGAGTGTTTTCCCCAATACCCGTATATTTTAACGAAGTCAGACTATTTCTATGTTTTTATACTATATACCAGAGGCAGCCCTCTATAGCGTTGACTACATACAGTGTAAAGTACTATGCATTCTGTTTCACCCCGAACTGCTGCCTGACCTATGACCTCTTCTCACTTTTAACTTTAGGGGCAATTTAACGAGCTCCAAACGTCTACTCTTTCCTTGGTGCAATGTTTAACTCACCGACCAAATATTTTCTGGATATGGCGAAATGAAGAACGGGAAAAAAAGGTGTAATCGAAGAACGTAATCGCATTTTTGTGCTCGATTACGATTATATAGCTTTTTGATACAGATTACATTGCGATTATCTACATTGCGATTACGATTAGATTATGATTGTAATCAAAGTGAAATATTTTGATTATGATTATATCGTGATTATTTCGAAATTAAAATTTACGATTACGATTACAATGCGATTACGCAGTTTTTGTAGTCGACTATAATCGATTACGATTACTCGAAGTCTGATCTCAATGTGTGTAAGTGAATAGTAATTAAAACAATTCACAAGCGACAAAGATACTTAAAAATACGTTTAATTATTATGAAAACATAACTTTATAATTAAGGAGATTTCAGGTACTTGTGTTTACCAATGTGGGAACATATACAGTAAAACCTCTTAATAACGGACACCTCGGAAACGCAGAAATTGTCCGCTATTGGGAAAATCTCAAAATTTCAAAAATCACTAAGAAATGCTTTATGTTTCATTAATTGACTTTTATATGTTCTGAAACCTCTTATACATAATTAATCAGAAACTAAAATTATTTTTGAAGCAATAAAACTGAAATAAAATTGTACACACCTTTATTCACTGTTTATTACATTCTTATGAAAAAAAAATCTATTACAAAAGTTTACTTTTGCTTGCGGTTACATATAATTTGTTTTTCAATGTGACGTTATTGGACATTATAGAGTTCCTTGCGGACAGGGTCGGGGACATTTCAATGCTCTGGGAGATGTCCCTTCCGGAAAAACCCTGAATTTAACACTGAACATGTAGGGGGAGGGGAATTTCCCAAAGTTCACGATCTAAATTTATATATGATCACAAAATTTGTGACACATTGCCCTGATAAATTTAGAGACTTTTATACTTTTTTTTCATTTTTTCCGCTAAAAAATACTTTTTGATTCTTTATTGCCGAAAATAGTGCCCTTTATTCAGAAATTAAACATAGAAAAATTAATTTTTTGGGAGTGGGGATTGGAAAACTGTCCGTTAAATAGAGGTGTCCGCTATACGAGAGTGTCCGTTTTGGAGGTTTTACTGTATTTACACACAGTTTGTCTCAGCATTTATCTTTCAAAAACAGCGAAGTAGAAGAAGCTTGTTTTCATAAACACGAAGTGTTTTCATAAGCACGAAGCTGATTTAAATATTTCTGGATATTCAGTTCGTACATTAATCTACAAGGAAATTAAGTATTCTCCGACGAAATATTATTTTTTGTTGAAATTGGCCATATCTTTTTAAACAGATGACATAAAAGATATATTTTGATGACAAACCTCGTTTTTTCCGCGACTCATAGATTGGGAACCGCTGCTTTACGAGATAGAATTTTAAATATAAGTCTTATTCCTTCCTCCCAAAAGATGCAACTCTCAACTAATTAAATATATTTTATTTCATTATATAATATCATTATATACTATATATGTCATTATATATATTATACGTATATGTATATTTATATAAATCAAGTTTTGGTGTATAGAAATAAAAATAATCAAAAAACAGATTAAAAACTTCAAAAGAAGCTTTAATTTCTGAGGAAATTTCCGAAAAAGTTGTTTAGTTTTAAATAATGTTATAAATTCTGCCAAAATTATACTTATTTTTTAAACATAAAATTTCTTCAAAAAAATCTAATTTTTTAGATTACGCCAAATAGTTTAAGGTTATTGTAGATATACTACATAGAAGTATTCTAATGCGATATTTTTTTTGTTTTTCTTGGATGGATAGATATACTTCAGAATCTTTTTGATATTGAATATTTCGTGTAAAACAATTTAAGAATGAAAAAGAATTATAATGATTATGGTGTTAAAAAAACTACTAAAAAATAGGTTTTTGACAGCTTTTGACATTTTTGACATGACGGTAAAAACCATGGTAAAATCCGGTAAATATCGTGCGTCAAAAACTTGCCAACCGTGCCGCAAATCATAGTATCATCTTCACTTATAGTCAGAAACTGTATAATCAAACAGTTGCAGCAAAATTTTAAAATACAACTTTTTTGGCATATTTGTTAAATTTTTGTTTTATTATAAAATTTTAATTTTGTTACAATATTTTAGCTAGAAAGCCTGGTTTATCCAGATGTATTAATGCTAATAGTAGAACATTATTAGAACATAAACTAGCAGAACTTTGCTCCATTCAACGCTTCTATATTGTCAATTATTTTATCATATTTCTTTTTTCAAATTTTAAATGAAAAACGTAATTTTTACCCACCGTCCTATAGAACGAGCATTTACACTAGGTGGAAATAACTCGTCAAGGTTCCATCGTGAAAGAATAGATCGAACTTTCGTAAAGGTGAAGAAAAATTACCGTGATTGATTGTATATATGTAAAAAGAAACATTAATATAATGATAGTTTCATATTCAGAAAATTGTGAATAGATTTTTCAGAAACGTAAAAGAAAATCTTTACAATTTCATAGAAACAAAAGCCACGGACTAGTCAATGCAGGATTTTTTCCCCCTTGGGGCTTAATTTGGTGAAAAAGAAAAAGTTACTTTTGTGAAATTCATTATTTTTCTGAAAAAAAAACATTTTGTTATGAATGATGAAATATGGTTGCACAAATTCAGGCCAAACATCTATTACAATATCATTTTTTAATTATTCTGCTAAAGTAGTTTTTTTCTGGTGAATTTGTTTTGCTTTTAAATTACACATTTTAGAACCTAAAAAAGTGAAAAAAAATAATGAAGAGTATGTTTTAATAGAATGAAGTTTTAGGAAAAGGCCTGTTTTATTGAGAGGAATTTCGTCAAGTGGTCTGTTTTACTAAAAGAAATTTTTTGAACTTCATTCTCTTTTATCCAGTTGAAAGTCAAATTTCATTCGCTGCCGCTGAAGCAACGTTTTTGACGTCGAACTCAAAATTTGCTTACTCCACAGTTTGAAAACCAGAAAAAATTGCATTTGTGATTCTCTTCTTCTATTTTCGACAAAGAAAATTTCGTTTATATCTTTATTTTATATAAAACTTCAAATATCCTTTAATTGTTTTGAGCAGTGTATAATATCATTATATACTATATATGTCATTATATATATTATACGTATATGTATATTTATATAAATCAAGTTTTGGTGTATAGAAATAAAAATAATCAAAAAACAAATTAGATTAAACACTTCAAAAGAAGCTTTGATTTCTGAGGAAATTTCTGAAAAAGCTATTTAGTTTTAAATAATGTTATAAATTCTGCCAAAATTATACTTATTTTTTAAACATAAAATTTCTTCAAAAAAATCTAATTTTTTTAGATTATGCCAAATAGTTTAAGGTTATTGTAGATATACTACATAGAAGTATTCTAATGCGATATTTTTTTTGTTTTTCTTGGATGGATAGATATACTTCAGAATCTTTTTGATATTGAATATTTCGTGTAAAACAATTTAAGAATGAAAAAGAATTATAATGATTATGGTGTTAAAAAAACTACTAAAAAATAGGTTTTTGACATTTTTGACATGACGATAAAAACCATGGTAAAATCCGGTAAATATCGTGCGTCAAAAACTTGCCAACCCTGCCGCAAACATATCATAGTATCATCTTCACTTATAATCAGAAACTGTATAATCGAACAGTTGCAGCAAAATTTTAAAATACAACTTTTTTGGCATATTTGTTAAATTTTTGTTTTATTACAAAATTTTAATTTTGTTACATTATTTTAGCTAGAAAGCCTGGTTTATCCAGATGTATTAATGCTAATAGTAAAACATTATTAGAACATAAACTAGCAGAACTTTGCTCCAGTCAACGCTTCTATATTGTCAATTATTTTATCATATTTCTTTTTTCAAATTTTAAATGAAAAACGTAATTTTTACCCACCGTCCTATAGAACGAGCATTTACACTAGGTGGAAATAACTCGTCAAGGTTCCATCGTGAAAGAATAGATCGAACTTTCGTAAAGGTGAAGAAAAGTTACCGTGATTGATTGTATATATGTAAAAAGAAACATTAATATAATGATAGTTTTATATTCAGAAAATTGTGAATACATTTTTCAGAAACGTAAAAGAAAATCTTTACAATTTTATAGAAACAAAAGCCACGGACTAGTCAATGCAGGATTTTTTCCCCCTTGGGGCTTAATTTGGTGAAAAAGAAAAAGTTACTTTAGTGAAATTCATTATTTTTGTGAAAAAAATAACATTTTGTTATGAATGATGAAATATGGTTACACAAATTCAGACCAAACATCTATTACAATGTCATTTTTTAATTATTCTGCTAAAGTAGTTTTTTTCTGGTGAATTTGTTTTGCTTTTAAATTACACATTTTAGAACCAAAAAAAGTGAAAAAAAAAAACAATGAGGAGTATGTTTTAATAGAATGAAGTTTTAGGAAAAGGCCTGTTTTATTAAGAGGAATTTCGTCAAGGGGCCTGTTTTACTAAAAGAAATTTTTTTAAGAGAACAAATTTTTTTCGGATTTTTTTGAAGGTGCTTGTTTTATTAAATGGAATTCCAGGAAGTGCTCTAAATGGGTCCTAAATTTTGCCTGGATCGACCCCTGAAGACATATGAGAAAACTGTCAGCTAGTGATATTTTTTTCTTTCACAAATCAGTTTTTTAAAAGTCTAAAAGTGAGGTTTTCTGTTAAGTATGCGAAGCTATAAACGCATATCTATAGTCTATATTAATATGTTTTTTACAAACGATGAACTCAGATGTTAAATGTGATATGTGAGAAAAAATTAGTTAATCATATAATTGAAAATAATGAATGGTCCTCTACCATCTGATAAATTACTATTTGAAAAAACACAATACTCACAGAAATTTTAATTGATAAAGAAGGCATTTGGCAATAAAGATCTATAAATATTGATCATTCTACTTGCGATTTCTTTGTTTAGTCATGTGGTGCTTTATTGTGATCAGGCGGTGCTCTTCATTGTTAATGGATTTACAAGCAAATTGCGGGACAACCAGCAGGAGAAAAAAAAAATTACGTCAAGCTCGAATTTATTGTCTTATCTCTTTTGCATTGCTCTATCTCTCTTTCTTTTATTAGAAACCACAAGTATCATTGGGAAAAAAGAGAGGGTAACATTTTTATTGCTTTACCATGATAAAGAACACTTTTCCTTTTTAACAAGAGCCTAAGGTTGCATTCAGAAAGGGAAAACACTCGCTGTCATGGTAAAGCAATAAAATATGGTTTTGACAAATGGATGGGGTTTCAATATTAGGCTCAACAATAAAAAGGGAATAAGGATATTAGATCGAGCTTACTTCTTTTACAGGACGTCCAATACTTTCTTTGTAAAGGCATAAAATAAAAAAAAAACCCACATGATTTCAATAAAGTCTTGCTTGACCAGAACTAAAAGGCCGCGAATAGACTGAGATGTCTATCAGGAGCTTAAACGCAACTAGATATTTGAAATTTTACATCTTTTTTCCCAAAATAATAATAGTGTCACTTACCATCTTTATCATCCAAGCTCTTCAAATTTATTAATAAATTTGTCAATTCCTTAAAACTACATTTTTTGCCATACTCATCATATATAATTATTTTATTTACAGGACATACATCAATAAAGCACTCGTCATCGGAGAACCACTTCAAAATGTCATTTCGGAATTTTTCTTGTATATCAGTCAAAAACATCCAAAATTTCCAGTAAAACGACCGAAAAGACATGTTGTTTTTATATTGAGAATAATCCAAGCTATCAATTTGAAACTGGAAAATGATCCAAGAACAGAGAAGTACGTGAATTGCATAAAATTATTTTATCGTATTATTCCAGAACCATATATTCCCTGTGGCGATATTAAAGATTCACTTCTGTTTCTGTTGCAATCTGGAAATCCCAAGGAGAAAATCATAGAATCATATCTCGCCACTTACGTAGAGCTGTTTGGTGCGGAGAATACAGTAGCGTATACACCGAGGTCGTTGAAGCACCTTGCTAGATGTGTCATAAGAAATGAAATTATAAAAAGTTCAAAAACTGTACAAACAGCAGTACAACGTATGTGCTTGCCTGAAACTTTGAAGGAATTATTGGTTGGAGCATCTGAATAGAGTATATTTTATTCATATTCCAGCATTAATTGATTTTGTACAAATTCTAGTACTGAAGTGTCAATTATTCCGTATGTTGTATATGCTTTTCCAATGAATAAAAATTGTCTGTAAAATTCTCACTTCTGAAGAATTGTTTTTGTTTGCTTTTCACCTATGCTTTTTAAGGTTATTTGTGTCATTCTTCCAAAACTTTTCAGTATTAACCTTTTGGCTACGGAGTTCGGTCACTGTATGTCCTAGTTTATTCACGCCCTGATTACCGAATAGGCACGAGAAGCACGTGCTTCTCTCAAAAAATTTTAAAGGGCCCCGAAATTGAGAAAACAGGGGGCCCCAAATTGTTATTGAATTAATTGTAAGGGTAGATTGTTAGATTATGTTTATTTTACATATTGAATATCAATACTTTTAAATTTGGTTTGTATGCACAGTATAAAATATTAATAATTTAGCCTATTACTAAAAAATGGGAAGAATTATTTTAAATTATTAATATTTTATGCATGTTTAATTCAAACATTTTATCCAACTTGCATTTTTATCCCAATACTATCAAAACCCTTGTTCCATATTTTTATTTACTGTATCTAATTATTGTGCAAATATATGTAGGGAAATATTTAAAAAAGGTTATTTTTTTATTTCTGAATTTTAATTTCTGAATTTCATATGAATTTCTGAATTTTATATGAATTGAACTGAGCTATGCTTCGGAATAACATATGCAGCACATGGTGAATTTCCAGGTATGTCGAACTTAGAAAACATTCCTCGAATAAAAGGGGGCCCTGAAACGACTCTGTGCTTCTCATATCTTCAGAAGTTAATCGGGCCCTGGTAATATTTCTCTCTTTCTATTCGCATTACTTTTGACAAACAAATATCTGCTTCAAACTCATAATAAAATATCTTCATGAAATACTACCTCTGACAATAAAGTTCGGTGAATGAATTCAGAACGACCGATCTGACAATACTGGGGAAACAAAACGCTGTACCTGCATAGAGGCAAGTGTTGACTATTGTCAAGTTCTGAGTAAACATCTGCTACAGACTGGAATTTCTGTTATTTCTCTATCTTAATATTTTATGTATTGTACCGGCGGTGTACTGGAATTTTCAAGGTGACATTCTTTCTTTGTTAAAATGAGAATTGACAGGTGATCATGTGCAGGTGGTGAAGTGAGAAAGAGAAATGATGAAGTGAGAAATATTGCCGAGAGGCGTGTTCATCCGTCAGCGATGTATGTGAATGATGAGCAAGCAAGGAACATGCCACGAATCAAGAAAGCAATGTGGAATGCGTCCAATGGAGTAGCTCCACAGGGGGGTGTATATTGGAAAAAAAGCAGTTATTTAAAAAGGGCAACTCTTGTCTGAGATTTTGGCAGTTCGTATCTGGGCTCGTACCTAGAGAGCAGTGTAGGACAGAGGTCCTTGCAGAGAGTGCTCTGTGTCGGAGAGCGTAGGCTGAGATCGTATCTGGAGAGCAAGGGATACAGACGTCCTTGTATGTAGTGCTGTGGGCCGGGTAGCGTAGGCCGAGTATCCATGTGTTGGGAGATTCGAAGTTGATCTCCGGTAAAGTGAATCTAACGTGCATTGAGTGTGAGGGAGAAGGTGTAATTTGAACAGTACACAGCCAACCGTTTACTGTATTTAATTTAATGTTGACCCGGATCACCTATATCCGAGTTGTAACTGTATATATTTGTAAATAGTGTATTTCTTGCGTACATATAGTATAAATAAACTGTTAATTCAGTTAATTGACAGCGTCGGTGTTCACTTACACAATCCTCACAGTGGATTGTGTAAGTATCACCTAATATATCGGTGGTGGCAGCTATAACTACTATGGACTTTCTTCAAAGTTGTGCGGGCTGAGAGGAACGTCCGACAAATTGATGGCAGCGTCGGGATAGAATCGTCTGAGACCAGTACCCAGTTTAAATCTTGCGTGGTAATGCCGGATCGTCCAGCGGAATTTTAGAGAAATAAAAATCAAGTGTTGAACGGAACTAAAGTGTTGTGCCGTATCAGTATTAGAGAGAACTGAACTAAGTGTTGTGTAATATTATCGCTAAATCGTAGAACCACCGGTGAATAGAAGAGTACCCCAGCAGATAAAGTATAGGATAAGTTGTTTTGATCATTTCCTTCTGCTGACATCTCGAACCAAATGTTGCTGTTGTATAATTAATAGTAGTTTAAGTAAATTATCTAGATAATTTATGTGCAATTAAATAATTATGTTCAGATTGGTAGGAAGTATTAATAACCATATTTGTTATTGTTTTAAGGAAAGGTCATAATAATTTGAACTAATATTGATTTTCTATATTTTTGTTACTAATAATGGTAGTAAACAAAATTAATGAATTGTGTTAATATTAGTCCGAAAGAATAATTAAATTTACTTAAATTTAAATTATTGTTAAAGCAATATTTAAATGAAGCAATATTGTTTAAGTTTGAAGAGTTGATAACAACATTTGCTTAGAATTTTAATTGGCCAGTAGTAGTGAAAAAAAAAGGCTCACAGTGAAGAAAAAAGGCTCAAAAAAGGGCCATAGTGAGGAAAAATAAAAGTGAAGATCTTGAGTATATTTGTTTTAAGTTTGAGAACCAGTATTGAATTTGGAAATATTTTAGTGAGGATAATTGTAGAAATTTATATTTGCATGTAATACAATTCTTCTTTATGTGGATGTTTTTATTGACATCAATACTTTTATTCAATTTCAACGTATCAGCATTGTTATGTAAATTGTATGTTATTATCTAAGTATATAAATTGGAATCTATATTGCATAATAATCAAATCGAATCACTGTTTTACCTTTTGTTTTATTGGAAGTAAATTGTATTATATCAATGGTTGAGGAAAATTAGAGTATTCAGTAGGTTAATTAGAAATGAAATACATTGATTATCTGAAGGGTATTAATTAGTATTATAAATGGAGGTATAACTGTACTAAGTTAGAAAGTTAGGAAATTTTAATTTGGTAGGTTTAAATATTATTGTAGGGTGGTAATAACAATCGGTGAAGGTATGGCTTTCTTATTGAAACTAAAAAAGGTGGATCTTCAAGTGATAGCCGAAGAATTGGGTGTTGAATTCGCGGAAGATGATACCAGAATTCAGCTTAGGAAAAAGATAATGGACAATGATGAGTATGACGAATGGGTTATTACGGAATTATCTACCACTATTGTTACGGAACGATTAGAACGCGAAAAGTTAGAAAAACAGGAAAAATTAGAACGCGAAAAGTTAGAAAAACAGAAAAAGTTAGAACTCGAAAAGTTAGAAAAACAGGAAAAGTTAGAACGCGAAAAGTTAGAAAAACAGGAAAAATTAGAACGCGAAAAGCTAGAAAAACAGAAAATGTTAGAACGCGAAAAGTTAGAAAGAGAAGAGAGGATTGAAAAATTAAGGATGGAACATGAATTAGAAATGGAGAGGCCAAGGGTTCAAGGATCGGCAAATAATTTTAATGGGTCTAGGGAATCTAGTAATGAAAGTAACATTGAAAAATTGATCAAAAGTGTTAAAACTCTGTCTATCAAAGTACCAGAAGGGACTGAGGGATGGAATTTATTTTTTAACAGTTTAGAAAGGGCATTCAAAACTAAAAATGTACCGGAAAACCAGCAGGCCGAAATTCTACTAAATATGTTAGGAGATAAGGCGGATAATTTGTTGATTTATACGACTAGGGAACAAATGGAGAATTATGAGGAATTAAAGGAGTTAGTCCTAAGGGAACATGAGCCGACACCGAATGCGTGTTAGGAAAATTTTAAGAAAGCTAGGAGAAACCAGAACGAAACTCATGAATTATTTGTATCGCGTTTAATAGCAACATGGGAAAATTATTGCAAGATTAGAGGTGATGACTCTTATGAAAAGGTCAACCAGTTAATAGTTACTGATAAGTTAGTAAGTAGGTTAGATGAGGATACTGCATCATATATTGGGTTAACACACCAGGGTAAATGGTTAGAAGCTTCTAAAATTGCTAAAGAATGTGACAATTATTTTGACGCTAAACACAAGTCTTATGCAGTTACGTATGAAAGTTTTAAAGGTAAAGATAGGTATGTAAACAATGAAAAAATGAGACCGAGGGAGGATAGTAAGGTTAGTGGTAACTGGAGGCAAAACGGGAGTAATGAAACTAATTCTTTTTCGGATAGGAAAATAGATTTTAAGAAACCTAGTGCTGCTTCAGCTCCTAAATGCTTTAGATGTGATTTGAGAGGTCATTACCAAAGTTTTTGTAATAAAGTGGGTAAAAAGGGAAATAATAATGGTAATAAAGGGCGAGACCAAAAGGCGGGTGTACATAAGATTGTTGTAAAAGGAGGCAAAGAGTTACCTAATGGAGCTATTGTGGCGAGAATATCGGCAAATGCCGAACATAGAACTAATGTTATTGGTGAGAAATTAAATAAACTTGAGAAAATTGAAGTTAGGGCAAAAAGTAAAGGGACTGGTTGATTCTGGATGTGAAATTAGTGTTATTCATAAAGATTTGGAACCGGAAGAGAAATTAAAAGGAGCGGGTAGTATTTATTTACAGGGATTATTTGGTGAAGCAGTTAAATCACCGTTGGTTAAATTACCGTTAGCTATTCCGCAATTCAGAGAAACTAATATAATTCATCAGGAAGTACTTTGCGCAGTGACTGATAATATTAATGAGCAAGTAATTTTACATCCCGAGGTGATTAGTGAATTGTCAGGTGTCAACCGCGTGGAGCCATTGCTAGAGTCTCCAGAATTAGAAAGTTCAGAAATTATTATTGATAATTCGAGTGAAAAGGAAGGTATGAATAGCGATAGTTGTAATGTTTACGCAATAGAAGCGAGATCGCAAAATGTACAAAGTCAGAATCCAGAAAAAACGGAAGTGGAGAAAGATAATAAAGCTATTGTTTGCAATTCAGATTTGTTTAAGAAATCCCAATTGGAATGTAAAAAGTTAGAGAGAGCTTGGGAATTAGCTAAAACGGAAAAAGGGGATTATTATATTGTAAATGGCTTATTATATCATAAAGGGAAATTGGTAGGCGAAACTATAGCGCAAATAGTAGTACCCAAAGTAAGAAGGGAAGAAATTCTAAAATTAGCGCATACTTCGGTATTTGGAGGGCATCATGCAGCCAAGAAAACGTTACAGAGAATCAGGTATTCGTTTTATTGGGAGAGGATAGCGAAAGAAACTAAACAATTTTGTGAGTCATGTTTAGAGTGCCACTTGACTAGAGGGGTTAAAGTGAATGATAGAGCTCCTATTTCCTCAGTATCACGGCCGGAACTTCCATTTCAGGTAGTTAATGTTGATTTATTTGGGCTTATTGATCCTAAAAGTTCACAAGGGCATCAGTATATACTAACTTTAATTGATCAACATACCAGATGGGCGGATGCGATCCCTCTAAAAAATTTAACTGCTAAAACCGCGTGTGATGCGTTACTTCAAATATTTATGAGGGCAGGAATTCCAAATATAATCGCCTGCGATAATGGAACCAATTTCACTGCCGACTTAACGAAAGAATTTGTGAAAAGGTTAGGCGCTAGTCCACGATTTTCGACTCCACAGTATCCACAGTCTAACGGTCTTGTGGAACGTTTTAATCAGACTCTTAAACGTATTTACATCACACTATTAGGGATGAAGGGAAAAGATGGCATGAACAAATACCATTTATATTATGGGCGTATAGGGAAGTTCCAAATTCTACGACGGGAATCGCACCTTTCCAGTTATTATATGGTAGAGCGCCGGAGGGTCCTTTATCAATCCTCAAGTCATCCTGGGCAGGAGAAAATAAGGGGGCACAGTTAGATACTTTGCCGATCCATGAGCATTTGAATAAACTTAGGGGACGCTTAGAAAGAGCGGCGAGTGAGGCAAAATTAACGTCCGAGGTGCAACAAAATAGAATGGCGTATCATTAAAACTTAAGGTCAAAAGAAAAAACGTTTGAAGTAGGCGATAAAGTAATACTGTTAATCCCCGATTCAACTAATAAGTTATATTCTAGGTGGCAAGGGCCGGCGACTATCGTCGAAAAACGAAACCAGCATTCGTTTATAGTTGAGTTAGCCGACGGGAGTAGGAAGCATGTGCACCAAAATAAAATAAGAGAATTTATTGCTAAGTGTAATATAGTTAATATTGTTTTCGAAGGGGATGAGAAATTTGGAGAAGTTGGGAAAATCCCTATTTTGAACCGGGATCAAGAGATAGAACGAAATATAGAGAGGTTCGAAATAAAAGGGTTGTCTAATAGTCAAGTCGAAAATATAAAATACATTTTGAGGGAGAATAAAGAGGTGTTTATGGGTCCTGTACGACCAGCGGAAGTAGGGGAACATCATATTGATCTGAAGCCGGGGGTGGCAAGGAAAAAGCCAAAGTTATATAGCGTACCGGTAGCTTACAAAGAGGAAGTAGATAGACAGATTCAGGAGTTATTAGAATTAAATCTAAAAGAAATGTCAAATGCTGAAATTAGTCATCCAATTCTTTGCGTGGCGAAAAAAGACGCAACTGTTAGACTTTATATAGACTGTAGAGCTTTAAATTCGGTATCTCAGGTTCCAACCTTTTCGATGAAAGATTCTCAAGAAATCATGTATACCGCAGGGGCGGCTAAGTACTTATCTTCGATTGATTTATTGAGGGGTTATTGGCAGATTAAAATGGCTGAGGAGTGTAAACATTTGACAGCTTTTACAATGCATAACGGAACTTATCAGTGGAGTACTATGCCTTTTGAATTATCAAGGGCGGCTGCTACGTTTCAGAAAGATATGAATGAGGTTCTTCAAGGTCATCGGAGGTATGCGGAAGCATATATTGATGATGTCATCATTTTCTCCGACACCTGGGAAGAGCATTGTGAGCATGTTAAGGCTGTGATTGAAGAGTTGAAAAATAGAAATTTTACGGTTAGGCTGTATAAATATAAATTTGGAGAAAATCTGACTAAGTTTTTAGGTCATGTTATTGGGGGTGGAACGCATGTACCTGATGAGGAGAAAATAGGAGCAATAAGGGATTTAAAGAGACCAAAAACTAAAAAGGAAGTTAGATCTGATTTGGGATTAATGGGATTTTACCGATCTTATATTCCAAATTATGCCGAAATAGCTATACCGTTAACCGAATTAACCAAAGGGAAGGTTAAAAATACTATACCATGGGATGAAAGGGCAAAAGAAGCATTTAATACTCTTAAAGATGAGTTATGTAAAGTCACGAGTTTGGCCACACCTATCGTAGGCCGGGAATATCAGCTCCACGCCGATGCTTCCAACCTGGCAGTAGGATGTTGTCTTACTCAAAAACATGAAAAGGGTCGGTTTAAACCGATAGCTTTTGCCAGTCAGAAATTGTCAGGGGCTTGGCCGAGTATAGAGAAAGAGGCTTGGAGTGTTCTCTTCGGGTTGCGGAAGTTTGAAAAGTGGACCTATGGATCTCAAATTGAGATAATTACAGATCACAATCCATTAAAATTTCTCACTGAAACAACCCCAAGGTCCCCCAAACTCACTAGATGGGCTCTTGCCTTGCAACGCTGGAACCTGAGTATTTCTCATCGTCCGAGCGCTCAACATTTGAATGCTGATGCAATTTCTAGGCTACATAGAAAGAGCTGGGAAGAACAACCAGTTGCTAGCTCATCAGCATCAATGACCAAATAGTGGACAACCTTAAAGGGATGTCATCACGTGTTTAATTTTTTGTGTACGTGTAATTATTTTTGAATTTTGTGTTTATAATATTGTATTAGCATGTGTATTGTTTATGTAATAATAATATTAATACAAGGTTCAGTAGAGATGTCAGTAGATAATGTTCAGACATCTGGAAATACCTATGTAACAAGCATAATGAAGAAAACTGCAAAGAGACTATTGAACTCTTCGGTGATATTACTATGTGTTTGGAGAAAATTAGCCCCTAAAAGGCATATTTTCCGCTAAGGTGGGGGGGGTGTCAGGTTCTGAGTAAACATCTGCTACAGATTTGAATTTCTGTTATTTCTCTATCTTAATATTTTATGTATTGTACCGGCTGTGTACTGGAATTTTCAAGGTGACATTCTTTCTTTGTTAAAATGAGAATTGACAGGTGATCATGTGCAGGTGGTGAAGTGAGAAAGAGAATATCGCCGAGAGGCGTGTTCAACCGTCAGCGATGTATGTGAATGATGAGAAAACAAGGAACATGCCACGAATCAAGAAAGCAATGTGGAATGCGTCCAATGGAGTAGCTCCACAGGGGGAGTTACATTGGAAAAAAAGCAGTGATTTAAGAAGGGCAAGACTTGTCTGAGATTTTGGCAGTTCGTATCTGGGCTCGTACCTAGAGAGCAGTGTAGGACAGAGGTCCTTGCAGAGAGTGCTCTGGGTCGGGGAGCGTAGGCTGAGTTCGTATCTGGGCTCGTACCTAGAGAGCAGTGTAGGACAGAGGTCCTTGCAGAGAGTGATCTGTGTCGGAGAGCATAGGCTGAGTTCGTATCTGGAGAGCAAGGGATACAGACGTCCTTATGTGTAGTGCTCTGGGCCGGGTAGCGTAAGCCGAGTATCCATGTGTTGGGAGATTCGAAGTTGATCTCCGGTAAGGTGAATCTAACGTACATTGAGTGTGAGGGAGAAGGTGTAATTTGAACAGTACACAGCAAACCGTTTACTGTATTTAATTTAATGATGAACCGGATCACCTATATCCGAGTTGTAACTGTATATATTTGTAAAGAGTATATTTCTTGTGTACATATAGTATAAATAAACTGTTAATTCAGTTAATTGACAGCTTCGGTGTTCACTTACACAATCCTCACAGTGGGTGACCCACATCACCTAATAATATCGGTGGTGGCAGCTATAACTAGTACGGACTTTCCTCAAAGTTGTGCGG
Source organism: Maratus speculifer (assembly GCA_964019185.1). Lineage (NCBI taxonomy): Eukaryota > Metazoa > Arthropoda > Arachnida > Araneae > Salticidae > Maratus > Maratus speculifer. The sequence continues at coordinate 65,297,250 of OZ025295.1, forward strand.
GCTGAGAGGAACGTCCGACAACTATCTTCCCCCACCATTGATGAGTTGAGCGTCGTTTATGTTCTGTGTAAGACGTGCTTTACTAAGTGCTTGTTCAGTGTGTTGGTTCTTAAACTGAGAACAGGAAAATGAACGAACAAAAAATCAGTTTAAAGTTTGGTTATAAGCTTTGCAAGACACCGAAATAAATTCATGAGGATGGTGCAAATTGAACATCCACCATACTCGCCAGATCTCAATCCTCCAGACTTATTCGTGTTTTCACGACTCAAACTCTCTTTGAAAGAGATTTGACCATATTGCTGATATCCAACGAAACGTGACGAAGCTTTTGAACTCCATCCCAAAAGAAGACTTCTTGAGTATTTCCCAGGACATGTATAGCAAATCTCAGCGGTGCATAGTTATAGGAGAGAACTATTTTCAAAGATGGTATGGTAACTGTCGTTAATATTCCATGTACATTAATGCTACGGGACTATTCACCGAACTATTGTCAGAGGTAGTATGTACTAGAAAGATAAACTTTTGTAACTTGTTGGTCAGTGGAATATGAAAATAGTCGCCAAGTGTTTATCCATAATCAAAAGATTATCCCTTTATCACCCCATGGCACGTTAAAGTGCCATTAAAATAACGCGTTATAGAATGTATTTAATATATCGATTCATAGTAATGCATTTTAGAATGAGTTATACAACATACCTTACTTTATTTTATTCCAAAAGCATTATTAGTTGAACAAAATGAAAATATTTTAAAAAAGATTATAAAAAAAAAAGAAAAGAAAAGAAAGTCTTTCAGCTTTCTTCGCGTTGATAGATTGAGCAGGGAAAGTTTCATTTCGGAAAAATATGTATATTTCTATTGCAACAGAATTATATTTATGCATTTCAAATTCTATAATATAATAAAAAATATACAAATTGAATATATCCAACTGAGTGAAAAATTGCCCAGTATGAGAATCGAACCCAGATCCTTAGCTTAAATGGCCAATGCTGTACCGTTCAAGCTAACTGGGCTGACAACCAGCAAGCCTCCTTCGTTGAGAGAGCCTTATTGATAATAACATCTGGTCTTTCATTTAAACCGCTCAACAGAATAAACCACAGGTAAAGCAAGCCTACCAATCAAACTGATTGGTCCGGTTGGCTTAACTGCATTGGCCGCGTAAACCAAGTATCTGGTTTCGATTCTCAGCCTAACCTGAGTATTTTTTCGCTCAGTCGGAAATATTCAATTCGTATGATAACTTTACCAATCAGTTTGATTGTGTTACAATAACAGTTTACTAAAAAATATATTAATATTTTAAATAAAAAAAATTGAGTAACGTTATATTTATTTGTATCTTTTCTTCTTGATGTTTAAAGATTGAAGAAGGAAAGTTTCAATTCGGAAACATATCTATATTTCTATTGCAACAGCATTATATTTGCACATTTCCTAATTCGATATAACACTTAAAAGTACATTTTAAATAAATTATTTGACCGAGGTTATACATATCATAAAATCCTTATAAACACAAATTAATTTAACTAATGATAATGGGTAAAATCCTTCTAAAATTCATTAAATGATTGTATAAATCTTTTAATACAGTTAAAAATCGCGAAAAATGATTTAGAAATTGAAATTTTCATAAAGGCGGCACATAAAGGGTTAAAAGCCTTTTTTACTTTTTCCTATCTTTACAAGTATAAAGTATTGGATTCGTGAGAATTTTCGAAATCCAGTTTTCGACGGATTTATACATTTTAGAGATCGAAGATTCCAAAAAACGTGATTTTTTAAAATGACTGTTTGTCACTTAGACTGTCTGCATGTGACAAAAATTTCATGGGCGTTGTATCTCAAGAACTAAAACACGGAATTTAATAAAAATTCATATTCAGTTAGTTCCTGTTAGAAATTGGTGCTGATTAGTTGTTGGTATCAATAGCTCAACAGGTGGCGCGGGTATGGGACATATTTCACGATTTCCGTAATATCGTATTTACTCTTGTATAAGGCGCACTTTTTTTCAAAAAATTAGGGCAAAACTCCTAGGTACGCCTTATACACGGAAAATTTTTTTACTGTTGGATGCAGTCGAACTATATACATATGAAACAAAAAAATATTCAAAGAAGATATTAAAACTCGGAAAATGTTACTTAACTGAAGTATTACTGCATATTTATTTCACTCCTTGCAGTTTTTTATACAACAGAGCTAGTGACATTATCTAAACGCTAATTAGCAATTCTCTTTACCGTCACTCATTCCTCTTTCCCGTCATTCTTTTACAACCCGAAGTCTAAAAATGCATTTTCGTCTTGTTTTCTGGTCTGGTGTAATGTTTGTTTCGCCTTTTTTTTTCTTTTTCTTTTTTTTTACTGAAATTCATTTGGTCATTCTTCATTAGCATATCAAATTTATGGTGCGCGTTATACACGAGTATTGCAAAACGCAAGCCTCCATGAACATTTATTTATTTTAGAACATTAACTTTTCTCTTTAATTTTGGCAACAGCCACTTTTTTAATGTTTTCAGATTTAGAATGTTTTTTTTACGATGTTAAGAAGAAGCGGGTTTATTTTCCCCTTCTAGAAAAACAGAATATGATTGTTAGAATTTAAACGAAAATTAACTTTTGTATATACTGTAAATAGTAAGTGTTTTGTTAGTTTAAGTGTCATATAAATAATTAGAAAAAGAATGAAGCTGCCGATTATTTCACAAAGTTTCGATTTCGTTGCTTGACTCAGATTTCATATTAATGTTCTGGTCTTTTCTGAAGGCGAATAACCCTGGAATGGTAAGTATTTTACTTACCTTTTTTTAGTTTGTATGATATTTTATTATTGTATCCGAAATTTATGGCGCCCGAGAACACGGACTGATTGCCTAATACTTGAATCAGAACTGAATAATATGAAATAGAATTATTTTAGTGCTTTGTTTATAATAGATAATTGCAATTGTTTTATTTTGATAAATTGATAGTTAGAATATTGATTTAAATAATGGATGCAATTAACAAAACAAAACGCACTACCGTGAGAAGTCAAACAACGAAATTAATTAATAGAATAGAAGCGGCAATTTCTGAAAATAGTGCCGATGAAGAATTATTAGAGCAATTTCTTGCTGAATTAGATTTAAAACAAAAAGAGCTTCATTATCTTGATACTGAAATTCAAAACACTATTAAATTAGAAGATTTAGAAGCTGACGTTTTAAAATGCGATGAATATAATTCGAATTTAGTAATTTGGAAAACAAAAGTAAAACGGGCCAAATTAAAATTAGAAACTAAATCTAATATGAATGTTTCTACTACGACAATTAATAGCTCTCAAGAAAGAGTTGTAATTCAGGGATTGGAATCCATTCGTATAAATTTACCGAAGTTGGTAATTGAAAAACTTGACGGCGATCCATCGGATTGGCAACGATTTTGGGATCAATTTGAAACAACAATTCATAAAAATTCTGAATTGTCTGACGTAGAAAAATTCAACTATTTAAAGTCATATTTGACTTCTAATGCTGCTAATTCAATAAAGGGATATAGCTTAACTAATAGTAACTATTTATCAGCAATAGAAACTCTAAAAGAAAGATTCGGGAAGAAACATTTGGTAATAAACTCACATCTTAATAAATTGTTATCACTAAATTCAGTTAAGAAATCCAATGATGTTTATGCACTTCGCAGATTATTGGACACTTGCCAAACCGAAATCCGTAGTCTTAATTCTTTAGGAATACAGATTGAAAATTATTCAGCGTTACTTGCCCCCATTCTGATTAAATTATTACCTTCTGACATAATGTTACAAATAACAAAAAAATGCGGTAATGATGAAGAATTAAAAGTTACAGATATCATAGAATGCTTGAAAATGGAAGTCATTTCGCGAGAAAGAACTATTTTTTTAATTTCTAATCAAGAGCCTTCGAATGTAGATATTACGTCTGAAAAGTTAGTTCGCGACAAGCAGTCGCCAAAAACGATTCCTACCGCCTCTGGTTTGATTAATGAAACTGTATTATTTTCTAAACAAATTACATGCCCCGAATGTAAAGGAAAACATTTCTTGACTGAGTGTGAATTATTTAAAAATAAATCATTATAGGGTAAGAAGGAAAGTTTAAAGCAGTATGGTTATTGTTTTATTTGTCTCAAAAATGCAGGGCACATAGCCAAAAATTGCAGAAAATTCGTTAAATGCACTAATTGTTCAAAACGGCATTATAGAATTTTATGTCCTGAAAAAGAAAAGGCTAAATCACAAGAAAATAATGAAAGCACGTCTTTGTCAAATAAAACTTGTAATCGTGCTGTGTTAATGCAGACCTTAATTGTACGTTTAGAGCTTAAAGATCAAAATAAACACATGTTAGTACGTTGTTTAATAGATTCTGGATCTCAAAGGTCTTATTTAAGTAAGAATGTTATTAATCTTATGGGATATAAAGCTGTGGGAGAAGAAAAAATGGTTCACGGCCTTTTCGGTGGGATTCAAGAAACACACCTTCATAAGAGATATAAAATACATTTAAGTAATTTAGAAAACACCTTTAAATGCAATTTTGATGTTTATGATCAAGACAAAATATGTACTGAAGTTCCGAAGATAAGAAATGGGCCTTGGATAAAGGAAGCTAAAAGAAATGGTATAATATTCTCAGATTATGATACATATACAGGAAATCAAAAAATTACAAATCAACAGGAAATAAGTTTACTTATTGGAGCTGATATTTATGGGAAGTTATTGACGGGGAAAATTAAATCCTTAAACCGTAATTTAACTGCTATACAGACAAAACTAGGGTGGACATTAATGGGAAAAACTAATGAAGAAGACACAAATGATTCTACGAAAGTTGTTTTATCGCTGCACGTAAGTGAAGCCAAATTAGCGGATTTGTGGAGACTAGATACTTTAGGAATTCTTGATCCAGGTGATAAAGAATCCAGTTTAGAACTTGAAGATATTGTACAAGATCATTTCAACAGAAATATTCGAATAAACAATGAAGGGCGTTATGAAGTTAGTCTTCCCTGGATTGTTGGTCATCCCCCTCTCCCCAGTGGTCGGAAAATTGCAGAACGTAGATTGAAAAATTGCGTAGATTCCTTAAAGAAATCCGACAATTTAGATGCCTATGAAGCTGTCTTTAATGACTGGCTACAAGAAGGTATTATTGAAGAGGTCAAATCAACTCCAGGAACGGAAGCCGAATTTTATTTGCCACACAGAGCGGTCATAAAAGAAAATTCAACAACCCGAATACGCCCAGTTTTTGATGGATCTGCTAGGGAAAAGGGCTCGCCCTCAATTAACGATTGTTTATTGAAAGGTCCCAATTTAGTTGAACTCGGCTCCGATTGAAGAAAATTGGTGTAATATCAGACATAAGAAAAGCCTTTTTACAGATCAGTTTAAATGAAAATGATAGAGCTTTTTTAAAATTTTTATGGTGGAAAGAGGGAAATTCTGAAAATCAAAAAACTTTCCAACACCGAAGAGTAGTTTTCGGGCTTACTTGCAGTCCCTATCTGTTAGGAGCAACTTTGCAATACCACTTAAAAAAGTCACCTCCTACTATGCATGAAACTGCTTCTAGACTTTCGGAATCCTTTTATATTGACAATTGTGTCACTAGTGTTGACAATGAGGAACAACTCAATAATTTTATAACAGAGTCTAAATATATTCTTAGCCAAGCTAAATTTGACCTGAGAGGATGGGAACATAGTTATTCTAATTCCTCAACTTTCCCATTAGAAAACAAAATTGTCCCAGTTTTAGGCTACGCTGGCTATTACCATCTGATGTTCTTTCTATAGATGTAAGAGAAGTTAGTAAATATGATGAACCCGTCACAAAAAGGAAAATATTATCAGATGTTCATAAGATTTTTGACCCCATCGGTTATACTTGTCCAGTAACTCTTTTCCCCAAAATATTATTACAAGAGTTGTGGAAACAGAAGATAACTTGGGACTCTGAACTACCAACATCAATAGCCCAAAAATTTCAGAAATGGAAAAATAAACTGAGCTCTCTTAAAGACATCGTTATACCAAGATGTTTGTTAGACGATCCCGATAACATCGGCGATTTAAGTTTGCATGTATTCTGCGACGCGAGCAAAGTAGCCTATGCTACATGCATATATTTACGTAATGAAATTGAAAATTCAACATCATGTCAATTAATCCAAGCACGATCCAGAGTAGCCCCCCTGAAATGTATTACAATCCCCAGATTGGAGCTCCTCGCATGTACGATTGGTGCTCGATTGTCTAAAGGGGTTAAGTCCGACTTAAAATTAGGAAATCTTCCAACTTTTTTCTGGTCAGATTCTAGTAATGCATTATATTGGATAAAGAAAAGTGAAAATTGGGCTCCCTTCGTGTACAATCGGGTAAAAGAAATCAAATCACTTAGTAATCCAGAAAATTGGCACTATGTGCCCGGAACTCTTAATCTGGCCGATCTACCTTCCCGTGGATGTTCTGCAGAATCTCTTAAACAATCCCTCTGGTGGGAGGGTCCTGATTGGTTGAAAAAACCACAAGAATTTTGGCCTAAAGATAATTTAAATCCCGACATAGAAATCATTAACGCAGAAAAAAGAAAGACAGTGATCAATACGGTAAATATATCTCAAAGCCCAATTGAATTATATGAAAATACATCTTCATATTTGAAAATGATAAAAGTAACTGCCTGGATTTTTAGGTTTTTTGGAAATATCAAAAAGTTGCCGAATGAGCGAAATTTTGAGAAAAATTTAACAGTTGAAGAAATAAATTATGCAGAACATGTAGTATTGAAATATGCCCAGCGATGTTTATTAAATGAAACAAAACCATGTTACACAGCTTTACAGACTTTCACCGATCAGCAAGGAATAATTAGAGTAAAAACCCGAATTTCTTTAAGAAAAGACCTCCATTCTTTCCGATATCCAATCGTTTTGCCTTTCAATCATAATATAACCCATCCACTCATAAGTAAAAAACATATTGAACTGAGTCATGCTGGAATACAAATTATAATGTCAGTATTATTGCGAGAGCAGTTTTGGATACTAAGATGCCGACGTACCGTTCGAAAAGTAATAAAAAATTGCGTGGTATGCAGACGATTCACCGCCACACCTGCCGAAACACCTAGTGCTCCTCTCCCAGAAGATCGAGTCAGAGATGCTTCGATTTTTGAAATTGTTGGTCTCGATCTTGCAGGACCTTTATTTATAAGAAATGGTTCAAAGGTGTGGGTGGCTCTTTTTACATGCGCAATATTTCGCGCCATACACCTGGAATTAGTTTCTTCACTTTCAACAGAAAATCTAGTCTTGGCTCTCAGAAGATTTATAGCAAGAAGAGGGAGACCCTCTACTATTATTTCTGACAATGGAAGAAACTTAGTAAAAACATCTTCAGATTTGAAAACAGTAAATTTTGAAAGTTTACAAAAATTCGCTCTCGAACGAAAAATTAGTTGGAAATTCAACCCTCCTTCAGCTCCCTGGTGGGGTGGGTTTTTTGAGCGCATGATAGGAATGGTAAAAGGAATTTTACGAAGAGTTCTTGGAAAGGCCTGCCTAAACTACGAAGAACTGAATACCGTATTATGTGATGCCGAAAGTGTAATAAATTCTAGGCCTCTCACACACATTTCAGAAAATGATGATCTTGATCCTCTTACCCCTGCTATGTTCTTGCAAGAAATAAAAGATTCGAGAATTCCAGAATTTGACATAATAGATTCAAGGAAAATGAGAACAAGATTTGCTTACCAACAGAAAATTCGTGAAGATCTGAGAAAACGCTTTAGAATAGAATACTTGGGGAAACTTCGAGAAAATACGATAAGAAAAAAGGAAACTGAATTAAAGAAAGACGATGTTGTTTTAATTGGAGAAGACAATTCCAAAAGAATCAATTGGCCTTTGGGCAAAATTGAAGAATTGTATCCTGGCAGAGACGGAAAGTTCCGTGCAGCGAAAGTTAAAACAAAAACTGGTTCTTTCTTAAGACCTATTAAAAAATTATACTGTCTCGAAATTGATGATAAACTAATGCATCCTTTTTTAGTTCGTAGAATTCCTGTCCCTCTAGATGACACGCCTGTTCCTGAGCCTGTAGACCGTGCCTCTGATTCTGCATCTTTAGTTGAGCCTTCGAACAGCACTCCTACTTCAGATTCTTCAACTCCAGCTGAGCCTGTAGACCATGCTTCTGATTCTGCATCTGTAGTTAAGCCTGTGAACAGCACTCCTAGTTATGATCCTGTGCCTGAGACTTCAGATTCTACAACTCCGATTGAGCCTGTGGACCATGCCACCGATCCTGCTCCTATTCACCAGTCTTCCTTGCCTGATGATGAGAACCATCGATCACGATCTGGAAGAAAGCTGAAGCAGCCGCAACGACTGAACTAATAGAATAGTTTTGAGCTTCACTAGACCTGAACCTCAAAGGTGGGAGGATATTGCAAAACGCAAGCCTCCATAAACATTTATTTATTTTAGAACATTAACTTTTCTCTTTAATTTTGGCAACAGCCACTTTTTTAATGTTTTCAGATTTAGAATGTTTTTTTTACGATGTTAAGAAGAAGCGGGTTTATTTTCCCCTTCTAGAAAAACAGAATATGATTGTTAGAATTTAAACGAAAATTAACTTTTGTATATACTGTAAATAGTAAGTGTTTTGTTAGTTTAAGTGTCATATAAATAATTAGAAAAAGAATGAAGCTGCCGATTATTTCACAAAGTTTCGATTTCGTTGCTTGACTCAGATTTCATATTAATGTTCTGGTCTTTTCTGAAGGCGAATAACCCTGGAATGGTAAGTATTTTACTTACCTTTTTTTAATTTGTATGATATTTTATTATTGTACGCGAAAACGAGATTTTAAGAAATCGCCATTTTTACTTGTAAAGTAGGGGGTGCGCCTTATACACGAGCAAATACGGTAGCTCTATCTTAAGAACTATACACACGGATTTTCATCAAACTTCAGATTCAATTATTTATAGAGATGAATTGGCGTTTTCGACATTTTGGTGTAAATCGTTCACACCATAGACACTTTCAGTATGACGTCAGTCATGACATTTTCCTTGGATACTGACTCCAAACAAACGGTTGCTATATGCTCAGTGGCGTAGCTAAGGGGGAGCAAGGGGGGTGTCTGCCCCGGGCGCCGAGGCCTAGGGGCGCCAAATTGAGAGAAATTATTATATATCTATATTGGGGTGGAGGCGCAAAATTTCTTGCTGGCCCCGGGCGCCAAAAAACATAGCTACACTATTGTAATATGCTTCGTTTCTTATTAAATATAAATCGTAGAAAATGGTATCATTGCATATACATCCTTAAATACTTGTTTGTAATATATAGCTAAAAAATGTACCTGTAACATATAAATAAAATAGAAAATGTGGCATAGAAACCGTTTGTTTGGAGTCAGTTTCCAAGGAGAACGTCATAACTGACGTCACGATTGACGCTTTCAGTCGTGACATAAGCTATGACGTTCTGCTTGGATACTGACTCCAAAGAAACGGTTGCTATGCCATATTTTATATTTTTCTTACATATTATAACTGTATCTTACAGATATAAATCAAAGATGGTGTTTTAATACCTTATATCCAATTGTAACATTTTCTACGTTTTATATTTAATTTAAAAAAAACGAAACATAACAAAACAACCGTTTGTTTGGGGTCAGTTAATAAGCAAAACGTCATGACTGACGCCACCCTGATATTATCTATTGTTTTTAAGGGTGTTCTCAACTGCTTCGCTTCGCTCAACAAGCGCAAAATGATTTGACACATTTACAAATTCATTTTTTAACGGAAAGATATAAAATTGGAAATCCTGACTATGGAAGCGATTTCGAATCGAACTTAATTTTCCATTTTATGATAGTTAAATTACCTATCCAGTTCTAAGCTATTTCGATCACGTGATCACCCGTTTTTTGCCTACTTTTCGACTGGTTTTTCTGCTTTTGTCGAGAAATGTGCTCAAAAAAGTCAACTTTGAAGGCTTGTTATGAAAAATCTATTATGTTTAAAAAAAAAAAAAAAAAAGAAAAAGAAAAAAAGAAAATTGTGTGCAATTAGACAGTTTCTGAATAACACCTGCTATTTTCATGCATTTCCGAATAAAAAAAAATAATAATGCATGTGTCACAAAGTGCCCCTTTCTGATTTAAGACACCCTTAAACGTCTTATATTGTTTGTAAACCGAACCGATACGTTCAACAGTTGCAGAATCGACGAGTATCCTCCAGGAATTATCATAAGATTTGTGTTGACGATTTTTTTCTATTTCAAAACCGGTGTGCGGCTAACATGAATAAACACGTTATGTAGATTATATACAAATTGTAGATTAATAAATACAGGGTTGCACAAAATAATTAAACTATTTTTCAGCTATGGATAGTAATTGCTCAAATCTGGATTTCATTTTTTTTTTTTTTTTTTTTTAATTATTATTATTATTAGCTAATTTTTATTAACGAAGCTTTGGTAAAGAATTCATGAATTATTGAAAAGTTTTTCATAATCTATGAAAAAGATATAAAAACTACATAATTCGGAGTGATTTAAAATTTACATCATTTCAAGTAATCCGATTTTATCCAAACCCGGCCCGACGTAAGAAGAGAGAGTCCTGGAATATATTTCGAATGAGAAAACTAAACAATTAAATATTAATAATGTGGATATTTCGGTACAAAAAATAAAATAAAATAAAATAAAATACTAGAGGTATTACTGTACAGCATTTTTCTAAAAATGGATTAATTTCATTTCATATTAGGTTTGATTTTGAATATTTCGGATTTGGAATTGCCGATTGTTTTTATTTTTACTTAATTTTATTTTATTTTACAGATTTTTATTATTTTAGAGATGAAGTTCATTCATCTATAAGCAGAAATGTCGGGCTCGGGTCGGGTACAACATTATCTATACCAGACTCTAAATGGAGTTTGGATAAAATAAGCTCACCCGACTCAATGTAGCACTATGTAAATTGTAAATATACAAAATTATTAATAATATAATTCACTAAAATATGATGATTTTTTTTTTAAGAAAGAAAGAAAAGAAAAGAAACTAGAATATTTTTTTTTTTTTTTTTTTTTTTTTTTCATAAAATAAATTTCAATGAAAAAATATTTTTTAATAGGAAAAAAATATTTTCTGATTCAAAATTAATTGTTATCTAAGAACATCCTCATGTAAATCACGAATAAAATAAAATAAGCATAATTATTTTTTAATTTTACACTCTAGCAAGTAATCTTTAAAATACATGTAAATAAAAATTTTCCCTCAACTCACCCCCTCCAAAAAAGAAAAATTGTTATTTATCTAATCGATATTATGATTCTAACGTGAACGAATAATTTGATTTGTATTCTTTTAAAATGCTATGTCTGCCAAATATTTCACATGTAAATTCAAATGCATTTTTAATGTTATTTACATTTAATCCAATTAAAATATAGCCATTTTCTATTTAATTAGACGGAAAATAACTGCAATTTCTAACAAGGTAAATATTTTTTATCTTGTGTGTCTTTTATCTGTTTTCTTTTCAATTTAAAGTAAACTATATTAAAATTTCATTAAGTGATAAGTAAATAAAAAAAAGATATAACATAAAAGAATTTATTCGTTGAACAAATTTTATTTAATATTATTTTTATTTAATATCATTTTTATTTATCTATTTTAAAAAAAACCTTTGTTTTAAATTTGAATGCCTGAAATAATTTTATCTTTAAAGAAAAAAAAGAAGAATATGAATGAAAGATATTTTTCACATTCTGTTGAAAAGATTTTTTTTTTTTTTCGAAAAAAAAATGAAAAAGAGGGCGTTTTGACTTTTTCACTAGATTTATAAAAAATACAAATAAAATATTGTTAATGAAAATTTAATAATACGTATAATAATTTCCTAAAAAATATGAATTAATCGGGAAATGTATATTATGTAATAATTTTTAAAAGACCTTTTTTTTTTTTTTCCTTGATTGGTTTTATATGCATTTTGTCATATTCCAATTTAAGAAATAATTAAAAGTTTTTTTTTCGCAATATTGTAATTAAACGCATTGCAAAAATATTTTATATTTTTAAAAATAAAAATATATTTTTTTTTACTCTTCAAAGCAGTGTATTTTTATTTATTTGTTTATTTTATTCTATTTATTTCAAATCGTTCAAATGGAATGACAAATAGACAAAACATAATCTTTTCGACATCATTTGCCATTTTCTATCATTGCTCTCGAAATCGCTCATGTTTTTCTACTAAGTATGGAAAAAGTTCAATGCCTGAAAAACGCTGAGATTGACTCAAAAATCGAAATTTAGACATCAAGGACCGATGAAACACATCTCACGCAAAAGGCAAGATAAAGAAAAATAATCCCTTGTTATTTCTTAGATTTTGTGCTTATTTACTGAAAGTTTTTGTAATAGCTTAGCCAAGATGTAATACACTTAGCTAGAAATGAAAAACTTTATTCGACTGAAATTCAATTAGATTTATATGCTTGCCAACTCATACGTTTAAAAATAAGCAGGACCCGACTTAGGCAGCGGGGAAACCAGGGCAGTGGCGTAGCTAAGGGGGGGCGTCCGCCCCGGGCGCCGAGGCCTAGGGGCGCCAAATTGAGAGAAATTGTTATATATCTATATTGGGGTGGGGGCGCAAAATTTCTTGCTGGCCCCGGGCGCCAAAAAACATAGCTACGCCACTGAACCAGGGGCAAACATTGTTAGGGTGGCCCTTTTATCTTTAATTTTTGTGAATTACACTGAAGTTACTAAAACTAAAATTCATACCTATCGTATGTGTACATAAATTTCGTTCCAAGTACTTTCACATCTATATACATAATAGCAGAAGAAAGATAACTTTAAGAAACTGTAGAATTAAATTTTTTTCTCAGTTACTGCAATCTACAGGGTGAGTCATAAATATCTCCTCAAATACTGCCTCTAGACCCTTCCAATTGCAAAAATTCATAAAAAAATGTGAAATTTCTGATAAGATAATTTGCAACTCCATGGGGGGGGGGGGGGGTCTATTTGAAAAAATACGAAAATTAAATATTTATACGTCCCCCGTAGGGCAAAATACCCAATTAGGAAATTATTCCTTATCCATTCCTAAATTGAACAAAGCAAATTTCATCTCCGTATTTAAAAATCCCACAGAGATATTAAATCCCAAAATCCTCAAAAATTCCTGACTTACACCACTTTTCCCTGCCTCTAAACTGTGATTTATAAACTCAATTTCAACGCTTGTTAGGGAACATTCACAAATTGCAATTTAATAAAAATCGGTTTCAGATAGCGCTTTTTCTTTGGACATAAAATAGCAGCGTATAGTTTTTACGCTAAATTGGTATACCAGACGTCTGCCCGGGTCAAAATATCTAGGTCAGGTCCCAAACAGACCCATAGGTTAAAAAGTTCGGCGTGGCCTGAAAAAATGTCAACATCATAACCCGGACCGGTCTGGAAAATAGTTTAAACCATAGCCCGGTTCAGTCGCAACTTTCTACATAGTTTTTTAATTCGGCGTGGGAAAAAATGTTTCATATGGAGGAGTTCTGACCAAAAAATTCTTTTGTAGCTTTTCGTTTTTTATATTTATACTTTTTATTATTAAAGAAGCGCCAAAGGCTGTGATATATTTATTTTACATGTAATATTGTCAGTGAATCTCTATTTATATGTAAATGTTTCACTTATATTTTAATATCGTTAATCCATATCCCATGCGTTGGAGACTCTGAAAAATGTTATACACTAAAACGTTTTAAGGCGGAATCACATAGGAAAGAAAAAATACGTTATAGACAGATGCTCTCCCTAGAAGATGTAATTGAAGCTTATTTTCTTTTCAGGTACTATTGCATTTATTTTGCATGGATCAACATACTTTCCGTTTAAGACAGAATTCCGTCATAGGTAGATTTTTTTTCACTGGTTTTATTGTATTTAATTATTTTTGCCTTCGATAAATATAATTTTTTTTTTTTTTTTTTTTTTTGTAAAATAAAGATTTTAAAATCTATATGTTTTTCGTAAAAAATTCGATTGAGCCGAATTTTATTTATTTTATGCACGTATTAATTCATTCAGAGACAGTGATTTTAATACGGGTTTTGTCGAGACCGGGTTTGAAAATTTCATCCAGAGTGCACCTAAGTTGAAGGAAGTAGTCCCCTCCTTTATGAAAAGTACGTTAGGCCCGGCCTGGCGTGTCTTCAGAAAAAAGTAACACCTCGGTCCTGGCCCTACCTGGGCCCAGTATACAGATTTTTTAACATCCTCTGGAGGACGATAAAAAGCCTGAAGTTGTCAGAGGTATTTAAAAAGAAAAAAAAAGACTTAATCTGCATCTTAGAAAAAGCATTTTTAAAAATAATTGACGGACATTTAAACAATAAACTTTGTTTCTCTGCATAATGAATATTTTATCCTCTATTTCTTGACTTTAAATTATTAAATGTTAAGAATTTTGAAAATAAAAAAGAACTTGGAATACGTCATTTTTTATTTTTTTTTACATTAGTTTTGTTTCGGCAAATTTGAAAAAGTGTTTACTTTTGAAAAAATGTTTGCTTTTGAAAATATGATTTTTTTTTAAAGTTATATTTTTTTTCAATAAACATTTTTAATAGTTTTAAAATTAATATAAAAAAAAACCTTGGAACAAAACTAAAATCAGATTTTCATCTTTAATTAAATGGAAAGAAATTGAAATCCGATTAATAATGTTACGAGTTATAACGATTTTTGACTGTCCCATTTAAACCAGTACTAACCACATGAAATTTTTATAAATTGAATGAGAAATTTTAGAATGTTATTTTCTTAGCAAATTATAAGGCTAACCATCACAAAAAAAGAAAAAAATCAAAGTTCTAACTCAAGAAATAGATTTTTTACGTGTTTTCTAGAACTGTTAAAGTAACATTGTTTTTTGAATTACGCGCATTTCAATTTGTGTCTAATCCCTTAAGGTATCCGACCACGTTCGGAGCAATTTTTTCCATAAAAGCGATTAAATTACTTTTTTAACTTGTTTTTACTAAGATTATGACTAGAAAATGCGAAAAAAAGTAAAAAATATTTTATTCATTGATAAAATTTTGATAAATGGAGGAATTTATCGCAAAATTTAATGATATTTGACCCAAATCGCTCTAAAGGAAATTCTACTGTATGTATCATAACTTCCTATTTACACTTCATATTTATGACATTGGCGAAGGGAATGAACTAAAATCTAGGAGATGCTTTAAGTATTTCAAAACTTATAGCGTATCGTACCTGTTTACATGTTAATTTTCATAAAATTCATCGATGTCATTCCACAAAAACATCCATAAAACAAAAAATATTTATTCTAAATTTAAATTTTTAGTTCATTCCCTTCACAATAGTGTAAATAACATATATTTCAAATTTCATGGTGATATTCCTATAATTTTTTGAGAAATCGTGTTTTGCGTTTGGAAT